>KN472324.1:0-11491 GCA_000787095.1 Periophthalmodon schlosseri | reverse complement strand
CGCTCCACTCCAACTAATGTACTTAACTCACGGGCGTCTGACAGCCACCAAAAAGGTCTGGTCTTGGCTCTACGTGCCGCAGATCTGGTGCCAAATGGTCGCCAAAGAAAACCAAAGAACCACGAAACGTCAAGAGTCTAAAGGAGGGGAGACACAACCAGGCCAATTTACAGCTTTGTTGTGGTCCCTGAACTAAACAGCTCTGACAAACAACGCAAGCGGAAATTAGGAGCAACGTGAGATAAATAAGTCGATGCAGTAAAGTGTATTGAAGCAGAAAGTAAATTAAAGGTGCACTGCGTAACTTTTCTGGTGCGTCATCCGCTACCTGATTGTCTCCACGGAGATCGCTTTGCCTGAAATGTTCCACAGTATTAACTTGTCTATTTTGCATTTATTAAAAGTATATATTTTTCAAAAATACCGTCAAAGTGTGCATTTTTATTGTGAGCAAGCTTGCCTCTCCACAGATCTGAACTGGCCTGGTTGTCTCCATGAGGCTAAACAAGTTTTTATGCCATACTGTGGAACATTGTAGGCAAAGCAATGACATCTCCATGGAGACAAGCAGATGTTGGGCCCTACACCAGAAATATTACTACTACTACTATGACTTCTTATGTCACTACTACCATTGCAACAAACACTACTTCTAATAGCCGCTACAATTATGTCTCCTGCAGCGCTAGCTACTTATAACTGCTAGTACTGTGACTACTACTGCTACCAAATCATTACTAGAACTGTGGTTATGTATTGTTTAAATAGGCTCTGTGCACAACAGCACCCGGCAACCTCACTGTCAGATCAAACTGGACAGGTCGTCTAATGAGTTTTTTGCCAATTCACGGTAAAATGAATAAATATTTAAAGATCAGGCAGTGACAGGGAGCTGCGGGTGGATGTCACTGACAACATGTTAAACACTACACAAATGAAATGAATCCTTCACCAGAGACACGTCTGTGTTTAGAAAGAGACATGTTTGAGCCTCAATGCTAATGCTAATGCTAATTTTGAATCATAATAAATATTAAAACAAATATTCTACATATAAAAATTATTGGGTCATTTTTATTTAAATTAATTTAAATTAATTTTTAATAAAAGTGACTGTTAGCTCTGAGACACAGTGAGTTAGCTAAGCGCGCTGCTGTGCACAGAACCTACTAAAAGTGAATTACAAAAATCCATAATTCAAAAACATATAAATATATAGAGGACAGTTGTAGCCTCTGTTGGGAGTAGTGGGTAGAACAGTACTAAAATCGGACCAATCTCCTAGTATACAAAGCAAAATATATCTGCAGTTTTGTGGCGAGTTCAAATTTCTACAAGAAAATAAACCTAGAAGAAGAAGTTATTAATTATATAGAGAACTGAACCTGGAGCCTCTTTAGCTGTGGCCTGTATTTGAACTCGATATGAGAAAACTGTGTAAAGAACATCAAAGTTTTGGTCTGGGTTTTGAAGTGGGGTGGACCGGGGCTAATTGTGGTCAGATTTTAAAATGGAGGATGATCAGTGCTGTTTTATCTGGAAAAACATGAAGAGACTGCTGAGAAAACACACTCAGAAAGGTCAGGTCAAGTCGGAATTAATAACCACTCCAGCTGTAAGGCAATATGTGTAGTCCAAACAATAGCTTTTGTGTTTAAATAGAAATGAACACAAAAGGAACAAGTGCTGTTTTATCAAAGATTTACATCTACTTTTCAATGCCTCCATTTAAGCACAGTGTGATTACAGCTGATATAAAGGAGGACTTACATAATTCTTTTCATGAGTGATATAATATTGATTGTAGGGTTAAGGTGGACTCATGATTTAGCCAAGAAGTAACCCCCATAAATGGTAGCCACATTTTTATATAGCGCTTTTCCACCTTCAAGACACTCAAAGCACTTTACATCAAGGAACCACTCACACATTCATACACCAGTGTACACAGATGCTGGGGGCAAGGTGGGTTAAGTGTCTTGCCCAAGGACACAACAACAGTAGTCATCTGCGGGAGTTGGAATCACACCACCAACCTATGGGTCAATGGATCCGACTGCTCTACCAACGAAGTTTACGTTGAGAGCGGGATTCGAACCGCCAACCTTCAGATGAGTGGACAAACGCTCTACCAACTGAGCTACTATTATTAAGGTCACAATTGGAAGCCGGTTTTAGGGCTGAAATTATAGATCAGTACAGTTTTATTATTTCACAACTTCAAACATAAGCCATCATTATGATTAAACACATTTTAGGTTTGGGAAATGGCAAACACATGAATCACAGTTTGAAATTTTTCGCTAAAAATGAATAATTATGGCTTTCAATCTTAATTTCATGAACGTAAATGAGACACATTTTTCATTAGTGGCATTCAACAAAAATAGTCCAATTTCTCCCTCCAAAATCTAAATTCTGCTCCAAACCTACAAAATAGTGGCTGTAGACCTCTCCATTAAAAATACCCAAGCTAATTACTGCAATTACTCCAAAGCTCAAACTGCTCTGTTCCACCTTGTGATGTCATGTAGTGGTAGTTTTCAAGTTAGCGGATACCTTTTACCTTAGTTCTCCACCTTGTGATGTCATGTAGTGGTAGTTTTCAAGTTAGCGGATACCTTTTACCTTTAGTTCAGTAGAGATTGGCAATTCCGAGGCTGAAATTATCCAAATGATTCTAGTGAATGTGTACGGAGTTTAAAAACACAGTGGGGCACTTCTTGTTTTGCCACATGACATCACAAGGTGGAACAGAGTGTTTTCTGGCTGAGAGAAGAACTCAGCCTAAATATGCAGGGTTTGCGTGTTAAACATGCGCGAATGAAACAAAACACAACTCCAGGTATGTCTTTAATGAGGAAACAACATTATAACATGAATCAGAAAATAATGCACTATGGGCCCTTTAACAATCACACTTACTTAAACTTAAACCATATTATGAAGTATGATCCTAGGAGACGACTCCAGATGTGCACGCCAAGTGGAGAGTGGATAAAACCAGGCCGTGTTTGCCCCTTCTCAGCAGGGAATGTATTTGAAGTATACAGTCTGTAGGGAGGCTAGCTAACTTCACAAGCTGTAGATTTATAATGAATCCGGCGTCCCTTCTTTGATCTATCCTTAATATTTTAGCAGAGTGAACATCTGGCGGGCCTATCCAGATGTTAGTGCCTGTCCATTTGTCCCTATGGCCCTCCTCTGCCATCACCGCCCGTAAACCCGCGTCTAATTCATTTGGCGAATTAGCGCTCATTAGCCGGCTTATGCTAGTTCCCATTAGCTTTGGAGAGTGAGAATAATACAACGGTCCAGGCTGCTAAACAAACAGCAGTTCATGGTCAAATACACAAGGACTCAAAGGGTTTTCAGTGTAAGGCTTGATCAAATGTTACCCAGGATCAGTGGAGGAGTTTAGCCGAAGGCAGGGGTGCAGTGTGAACCCTGGTGGCTGGAGTATGCCACTACATCAGTAGACTCAATCAGAACATTTGACTGGTGGGTCAAGGCCCAAACAAGTGCAGGAGATATCTTAAACTGCACTATGTACCGTATTTTCCAGAGTATAAGTCGCACCTGAGTATAAGTCGCACCAGCCAAAAAATGCATAATAATGAAGAAAAAAACATATATTTCAAATATAAATCACATCTGAGAATAAGTCGCACCCCCGGCCAAACTATGAAAAAAAGTGCGACTTATAGTCCGGAAAATACGGTAACTTTTTCTGGCGGTGAGTACGCCACCTGCTTGTCTCCATAGAGATTATAACCCTTTGCCTGGAATGTTTCACCGTATGGCATTAAACACATCTAGCGTTTATTTAGTTACAGATGTTTTTAGAACTTTATGCTTGTAAATACCTTTATTTACGAGACTTCTCACTGTGAGAAATCTAATCCAGGTAGCGTCACCTGGTTGTCTCCATGGATACAGACAAGTTTAATGCCATACTGTATGAGATTCCAGGCAGAGCAGTAATATCTCCATGGAGACAAAGTGGTGGGGAAAATTACATAGTGTGCACAATTAAGGTGGGCTTAAATTGTTTTGAATGAGTTCTGGTAATGTTGGTTAAAAGATGTTTGTCTGCCCCAATACTTAAGTCAATCTCTGCCTGTGTTCTCATCTACCAGACTGGTTTAGTTTAGTCTGCTGTCTCTGGGCTGTGGAATGAAATGGGGCATTCGTCATAAAACATGCATGGAAAATGTGAGGTAAGGGCGGCTGCTGCTTTTCTTAATAAAATGAACAGAGGGCATTTGGTCAGCGCGAATACCTAAAGTTTGAGCTCAAGACTCAAACTAAAAACATGTATAGTCCCAACGCACTGCTGAAGAGAGCTGTTCCTTCCATGTGCAACTTCCTGTTTTAGTCAAATAAGACTCAAATAAAACTGCTTTTATTCAAGTTGATTTTATTCCACAAACCTGACTCCTGTCCTGCTTGTTTCCATGGAAATGTTGTTCCTTTGGCTACTGCTGGGTTTCAGATGACATCACAGCATTCTATAGGCCCATAATATTTAATACAGATGAGGGCGCTAAAATTAAAACATCACAGCATTCTATAGGCCCATAATATTTAATACAGATGAGGGCAGCTAAAATTAATATTGTTAAAATGCAGATTTTTGTTGTGATATAGTGAGTTGTTGGGTCTAGTCACTAACAGAAGTCATCAGGTTCAACATTTATGAATTTACCTTTCAAATATTTCATGGTAAAGTACAGTGTTATCAATAGAGAAAACTGGCTCTTGCCCCACATTATGACATCATCACATTGTAGAAACTGAAAACCACCAATAATCTCCAACAGTCAGGCATAAAACTCATCTCCATGGTGAATGTTCTGAAGTATGGGTTTAACTTTCTATTTCCATGGAATCATGAAGTTGACCACCTAGAAAGTTACATACTGTAGCTTTAAATGTGCTATATTTACCTTGGAATATAATGGGGAAGTATGTTCATTTTACAAGTGAAGAGTAGCATGATAAAAAGTAGCTATTTAATTCTGATCACGTCTCTGTTCGTGGGTTTCAGGCGAATGTTTACTTCCTGATTTGAAGGATTTTGTGAGGACCTTTCCCCATTCAAAAGATACAATATTTGATTTGAACTGTGCCATTGCTATAACAGCCGAGGACCGTTGCATTGCCAAATCCTTCAAATCAGGAAGCAATCCTCAAGCCTAAAACCCATGAATACCACAGAAACATCTGGGCTAATAAAAACAGATGAAGTAGTTAGACACCCATTGAATCACATACTGTAAATATTAGCTATGACGTCGGGACTCAGACAGGTTGAAAACAAACGGGGAGCGAGGGCGAGGCGGGCCCGGGTGAGGCGGCCCAGGCGAGACGGGCTCGGGTCAAACGCCGTAACAAGCAGAGCACCAGCACATTTAGTAGACATCAAAGTGGATTCTGTATCACTGGTAAGAAGTTCAGTTTGGGTGTAATGACAAGGTTTGTGGTACATGGGTTGCGGATAAAGTTTATTAAAGTATAAGTAGCAGCAGTTATTCTAATAGTGCCAAAATATACAAAATAATAAACGCTACAGGCAATGAGTAACCAGAACTAAATAGAACCAGAACACTGTGTATTATCCATCAGAGGAAATGTGGCCAAACTGAAACAAGTGACAGATGTTTTACACAGATGTGACTGAGAATGGACTGAAAGCTGCTCACTGCGCTGGTCTATTATGAATGCATCACAACACGCATACTGGGCATTTGGCTCGTCGATGTTTTTAATAAGCATGGGAACACAAGATGTACTGAGCAAACGAATACAAATTGACCGCAACGCCTGGAATGCTCCATAGATTGTGAACCTATATGCACCTTCAAGCTACTCATAGCGCTTCACATCAGGGAACCACTCACCCACTCACACGCATTTCACACACCGGTGTACACAGACACTGGGGGCGAGATGGGTTAAAGCGGCTTGCCCAAGGACACAACAACAGCATTCATCTATTGGAGCTAGAATCGCACCGCCAACCTGTGGGTCAGTGGATCTGACCACTTAACCAATGACGTTTATGTCGAGAGTGGGATTTGAACCACCAACCTTCGGATCAGAGGACCAACTGAGCTACTTTCGCCCAGTGCATGTCAAATTAATTTACTGCCAAACTGTAAAACATTCCAGGTAAAGCAATAACATCTCCATGGGAACCAGCAGGCAGCCATCCCACCCCTAGAAAAGTTATAGTGCAGCTTTAATTCAGAAAAAGTCCATGCCAAGTTGTCCAAAGGATTTAAAACTGACAGAAAGTTGTACAAAAGACATAAAACAATTCCACTATATCCGACAGGTTTGATTTGCCCATTTTCTCCCCACTGTTCCGTGCCTCCATCACCACGTCTGTAGGTCTGAGTACATGACGTGTGTGTAGTACCTTTGTGATATCTGTGACAGCGGAGAGTCTGAGGAGCCTGACACTATGTGAGTTTTAGCTCTGTCTGCACAGTGTTAACAGGACCAGGATGTACACGATCAGATACAGGCCCAAATGTGTCGGGCTGCTCTGCTCCAGTAAAGTGGATTTCTGCAGGGGAGCGTTCGCTGATGACTACATGTTTAATATATACGAGATTCGCTTTTCTCTCTATATGGCTCTGGACTTTAGGCTTGGAGGAAAAGTGATGTATCTTTCATAAATCCCTGACCTGGAGGACTCTGCTTACTGCCATCGATAAATTCAAAACTCGCTACTAGAATTTTCAGAGTACAAACTGATGCTGTCATAATATTTAAATGTCAAACTCAATTTTGATCCTATAAGGGAAAGGCTTGATACTCAATATAGTTTTCGATACCACAATGATTTTCAACAACACGTAATAGTAGTTTCTGTCTTGTTCTGATATAGATTAAGAGCTTTCAAGAAGACCTATTGTGCTTGTGTCTGCTCTATAAGTATAATCTATGACACCCGTGGATCATTATGTTACAATTTGCACATTTTAAATATCAATATTCATCTAAAACTGCTTAATAAAAGAAACAATTCCACTGTCTTCCGAATTAGAAAACTGCGGTGCCCAATGGGAGCTGACGTCACCGTAAACGCCATCACAACAAAGACTTGTGAAGTTGTCGGCACCTCCTATGGCTAGATACAGATCACACTAGCGAGTAACAAAATGGCTATGCGATGCTGCCGAATCCTACACGTATCATTGGTTAAGAAAATAAAACCTGAGAACGAAGTAAGTACAGAGCAGAGGGTGTATGACGGTGAAAACAGGAGTTGATCGGCCAAAATGGCGTGTTGAAAATAACTGATTAAAAATTCAAACATGCACGAATCACTCCAAATACAACTTCGGGTGAGTAAATGGTGAGAGGAAACAACTATAACATGGCTAAAAGCTTAACAGGTCTGCTTTAAAAGTATTCAGCAAAGGTACACTTCTATCCAATGAGAGGTTAAGTACGAGAGGTTAAGTCCCCTTGTTGACTGACCCTTATCTTGCTTCCTTGTGTTATTGTTAATTCACCTTACATTCATAGAGTTTTGTATTGGCAGTTCACTACATGGACGAGATAGAAAGCGTGGAGACATGAGAAGAACATGCAAATAACTGAACCAGGGACCTTCTGGCTGCGAGGCGCCACCACGTTGCTCCTACACAATCTAGTAAAACAAATTGACAAAACATATTTTCAACCATTCCAAATAGAAACAAGTGCAATACAGTGAATGAATGTGTTAGTTGTGATAAGTAGTTGCTATAGTCGCCTCGAACCTCTTACAGAAATAACCTTAAAGAAACTGCGTAAAAACATGAACGAACCCTAGATTTTACCTCCTGAGAATTTCAAAGCCACATTCGTTGCAAATGTGTATTGTAGTGATACTGCTATTCAGACTCTTCTTCTTCGCCGGTCTGCAGGTGTTCAAAAACCCCGTCCGGGCAGCCCTTATACTCATTCACGCTCTGCTCCTCACAAACTTCCAAATCAGTGGGACTCAGCATCCTCTCCTCTGCCTCCAGCTGTCCTCGCACCCCTTCAAACATGAGAGCTTGAATATTTTACAAACAACCCGATAACGAAGAGTCCTCCCGTGGAGAAGCTAACGCGCGATGACGCCTTTATCCAAGCAATGCAATCTTTTCAATTTGTCCACACAGAGGTTCCCACACCAGACAGACGGAGGGAGGTGTTTAGATATGTTCAGTGAATCAGGAGTGGTGATAGTAGAGAAACAGCAGCGAACAGATGTGTCTCAAGGGGGCGACGGTGAGGTGCATTTCAAACCAGAAGAGAACAGTACACACAGGAAGTTTAGACATGTCAACAGTACATCAGTTTGGACTTAAAGTTGGACACTGTTGTCCTGTCCATCCATACTGTATATTTTGTATATGTGTTTATTCTACGCATGCCATAATTTTATTACCTTTTACTAATATTTTTTCAGATTCTGATTATGGACAACTAAAAAATAAAAAAAATGTTTGTGGGCGAGTGGTTCCTTGATGTAAAGTGCTTTGAGTGCCTTGAAGATGGAAAAACATTTTCCATTTTCCATAAATATGAAAGAGTAACAGCACTGACAGTACAGTACTTTAACAGAGGAATTTCGTAAATACATAAAATAATGGGGCTAGTAGAATGTAAGGGTAGAGCATAAGAGAAAGAAAATTAAATTTGAAAATTGCATTCTTTTGACTAACTCCACCATGTTTTATGATTGCATATTTTAAAATAAATTTAGCTTTGATATAATTCCACCATGCCCAGACCAATTATCTCAGTCATTATTCTGGTCCCAGTCACAGATTAGTCCAAACCAGCTGTGGCCCCTTCAATGGCCCCTGGGGGACCCCTATTTTTTTCTCTGTCTGATCTCTGTGTGTTGGACAGTGTCAGATTTAGTTATGTGCAGACATGTCCCAGAAGATAATGGAGTTTATATCAAAAACAGCGAGGCTCCAAATGCACTGTCCACATCCACAGAAACTTGAAAAATCAGTCGCTTTCACCATGAATCACTCTCTCATCCTCAGCAACCAGTCACTCCATGAATAAACTACAGTATGTCCCTTTACCTCATGTATTTTTCATCACTACGGCAACGGTCAAATCTATCAAACATCGCATGTAGTTATTTTGTTCTCCAATTTTATTTTCTTTATCTGCCCACTGTGACGTACGCACTTCGTTCTTCAATTTTATTTTCTTAACCGGTGATACTCGTAGGATTCTGCAGTGTCACATAGTCATTTTGGTTCAAATGAAAAAAAAAATCTGCCACTCGCTGGTGTGATGTGCAGCTACCCATAGGAGGAGCCGACAACATCGTGACTCTTTGTTGTGATGACGCTTACGGCGACGTCAGCTCCCATTGGCCAGCGCAGTTTTCTAACATAGAAGCCAATGGACTTGTTTTAGATGAATATTGCGATTTAAAATGTCCAAATTATAACATAATGATCCACGGGTGTCATAGATTATAACTATAGAGCGACACAAACACAATAGGTCTGCTTTGGATAACTGAAGTCTGCAAATATATAAGAAATAAATTAGATAAGAATAATTATGTAAGCCAAAACATAAAATATACAACATCCAAGCAGGACGATTCAAAAGGAAACAGCATCCTCGCAAGCCTCTTTTTTCCAACTAAAAGGGGAAAAAAACGCAAGAAAAGAGCTTTCAGACCCTCTCTCCATGACGGGCCCATAAACCAACAATGATCTCGTCTGTGCCAAAGCTCTCTGAATAAATCTACTCACAAAGGAAGAATTTTTCATTCCTTTTTGGCACTAGTCCCTTTGAGATGGTATTAAAATGCACATCGCTCCTCACTACCCCTGCCCCTCCCAAGACAGCACTGGCATTATCTGCTCCCATCTGTCCCAAACACGGGTCCACGGCACAAACTTCGTCAGGTCTAATCTCACATGTGCAAACAGATTCTAATGCATTCTGTCCACAAGGTGCGCTAATGCTAATGCTAATGCTAATGCTAATGCTAAATAAGCAGGCGACTCACTGCCACCTGGGTCTCACGATACAACAACAAAAATGGTTAAATATTGCTCCTTATGTAGACTTATAAAAAAGATTCACGAGATTACAAGAAGGGATAAAATTGTTTCATTCACACATGTTTAACACACAAAGCCTGCACAGCCTGAGAGTTTTTCTCTCAAACAGAAAACACTCTGTTCCACCTTGTGATGTCGCGTGGTAATACAGGAAGTGCTCCGCTATGTTTTTAAACTCCATACATCTTCACTAGAATCATTTGGATAATTTCAGACCTGGAATTGCAAATCTCTACTGAACAAAAGGTAAAAAGTAGCTGCTAACTACTACTACTACTACTAAACTCCCACTTCATGACATCATAAGGTGGAACAGAGATGTAGACAGACTAATAATGGTAAACTCAAACATGTATGAATGAAACAACACAACTCTGAGTATGTTTTTGAGTAGGTAACAACATTGTAACAAGGCTTAAAGCTCACAAGAGTACAATACAAGGATCCCATTTTTGTAAACGTTTAAACTACAGGATTGGCAGGTTTTATAAATACCTAAGAACCCCATAGATGAGATACTTTCTTGTTGGCAGAAGACATCTGATATTACAGCCACATTTATTTATACGTAGAAAATGAGTGCTGAACTTAATGCTGCTGTCAACGTGTGCAGATAGCGGTAACCCATAGCAACCATTGTCAGTGTACACTCTAAAGGCAAGTTAGATACACAAGTTCTACCAGCCCATGTATAACATTTAGAAGGATGTCAATGCCAACAGCCCGAGAATCAAACTTACAACCACCTATGGCATTTTAAAACACAAATCCAATTAAGTATTAAAAATACTTTCATTTTTTAGTCCTGTTCAAGAATGTAATGGAACTACTCTCCACTGACTGTAGTTCAGTAAAAAGTATCCACATACCTCAAATTTAGACTTAAGTAAAGTACTTTACTACTTTTACGTCGTTACATTCCACCACTGAGTTTCGATTCAAAGTTCCCATTTTAAACGTGTCCAGAATTGACAAAAATTGACATATGAACTGACAAACTAATACAAGGATCACATTTTAGGACACGAACTACAGGGTTAGCGGTTTTCATGCAGAATAAGATGGAGATTTTGTTGTTTGGTGAAAAACGAGGCACTTCAAAAACTGCAGCCTTTACAATTTGGTAATTGCGTCCGTTCAAATTGCGATTTCGATTTCTCTCTCGGCGCTATTCTCTTCTGTTTTCGACAAAGAACAAGGCACTTGACCTCCACAATATGATGTCGGTGCAGATTTCCCCGTAACAACAGGGCCATATAAAATTCATTCGCGTGGCTTTATCAAATATACATGCAGTGTGATGTATAGACGGCTTGTGTCGGCTCCTCTCTGCTTCTCTGCCTACAACGGAAATAATTTGAGTTCGACAGGGGCATCAAACGTGGGGTATGTCAGCGCTG
>JACM01077620.1:0-14578 GCA_000787095.1 Periophthalmodon schlosseri | reverse complement strand
ACTAAATGGCTCATCCACATATTTTAATAAAGTGTCAGGCGAATGTGGCTCTGCATATTTCTGTTCAAAGGCCCACAAACACCTAATGAGCTGCATATTAAAACACACGGGAGCGGACAAGACGGCAGCTTCCTGATCTGTCACAAGACACGTCTACAGTTTATCAGGGTGACGCATTCGGTCCACGACTATCACTGTTACCACTACCACTAGTACCACTGGCTATTCTGTGTAAAACTATGTCCAAGTATTCCTGCGCTTTGACTAAATGAAAGAGCCATATTTATCATCTAATACTACTTGAGTCAATGTTCTATTAATTTAAGTAGAGTTCTATATTTAATCAATATTATATTTATATGCACTTTTTCCACGTCATTTATTGATACATTACAAGTTGAATTAAGTAATAAAAAAAACATATCATATTATCAAATTGGCTAGCTAAAAAGAGTGTTCTAGTAGTATTTATTTTATTATTATTTTTATATTTATACACATATATACATATAGATAACATTTATATTATTTTTTTTTCTTTTTTATGAATGTAAAAAATATGACTAATTAACAATAAATAATAATGTTCTGAATTAAAACATTTTACATTTCAATCAGTGTTTTTTTTTTATATGTAGTGTGAGGTCAGCCAGTGTCTAACCCAGAGGTGCTTCCCCTTTGCCTTCTTTTACCACTGTGAATCTGGTCTCACAAACATGATTTTTTATCGCTTCTTGCATCCTGAGGTTTGCCTCCTCTGTTCGTCCCACCACATCAGAATATTAATTTACAGTATTTGGCTGTGGAAATAAAATCTGTACCTTTTCAAATTCTTTTCAAATTCAAAGGGCCTCCTCCTCCCTCAGCGCTGGTGCAGACAGCCCTGGAGAGCAGCTACGAGGCGAGTCCTAACACACTGGCCCGCTCCCCTCTCTCCTCCTTCAAAGTCCGAGGGGATTTTCTGATGCATCCGATGTGTCAGAAATAATTAGGTTTTGTCAGATTTATCATCGTGGCACAAACCCCTCTCGCGACTCGGGCCCTGGATCACAGTGTGCCTTGTTTGTATGTGACAGTATTATTATTCTTGTTAGTGGTCCCTACACCACTTGTTCCGCCCACTCCTGTGTTGTGGTGAATACGGAGGCGTCCGGAGCATAGCGGTCCAGCTCCTGCCCGCTGCTTATTGACAGTGGCTAAAGATATTCATCCATTTGGAGTTAAAAACATGTATCATGGTGTCCGAGCCAACTGCCGCAGCTGAAGTTGATTAATGGCAGAACCTAGCTGCCGGTTTTTCCTCTTGAGGAGCGACACGCACAGCCCCTGCATATTAACGAGTGGCTGTGCTTTCTATTAACTAGATAAAAAAGCCTCTCCTCTGCCTTTGCTCCAGGGGGATCAGGGATGAGAAATTCTCCATTATTTATCATGTGGCCTGTTTTTTTCCCTTTTTTCTTTTTCATGTATTTCAACCTGGTGTCATCAGTAAACTTTTAAATGCCAAACATGTCTGGAACATCACAGCTTATCGGCCTTACAGGGGCCCTGTTTTTCATGCAATTTTTATGCACTTACTTACAGTAGACATGAGGCATCATGTCGAATTAGTGTCTGCCAAACAACATGCTTGTTATTTGGGAAAAGATAATGCATGTAATGGATGTTAGACCACTCTTTATACCAAGAAAGATTTCAGTAATGCAAATTCAGAAATATGCAAAAAGAAACCGCCATATTTAATGTATTTAAATGAAGTCATAAAATTGATAAATCAACTAAAGTGTGTAACTGTAACTGTGCTTCCCCGCAGGCCTCCGGTTCACGTGAAGGAGGAGCCTCTCAACATGGACGATGAGGACTGTCCGATGTCATTGGTGACGACAGCCAATCACAGTCCAGAGCTGGAGGAGGAACGCGATCTGGAGGAGGGGAACTTATCGGAGGAGGGCAGGACCTGGAGTGACTAGGGCCCATGTGTGTGTCCCTCCACCGGCCACACTACTCACAGACCTCCTAAAACCACTCCACACAACCACAGTGACTCGCACCACTCGGACTATTTATTGAGCATGCATCCGGACGGAGACTGTCCCCAGGAACTGTCCCCAGGAACTGTCCTGCAGCCCTCTGGACGCCCCAAACACCACAGGCATTAAATGTCTGACAAACTGACTCTGTTACAGAGATGGCGTGGCCACACAGGATAAAGATGGACTTATGAATGGGGAAAACGCAAATGAACAAAACATGTTGAGCTGAAAGCTAGCGGCCTCATATACTGCCAAAAAGGAAGACGTTTTATGTTTGTGAATAATCCAACCCACAGTAGTTGTTAATGTCTAGAGACAATTGCTGGTTCAATTCAAGTTGTTGCTCTGTTCTCATTTGCACAGGAGTAGTCTCAGAATTTGTGTCACTGCCTGTATGTTGCTATTATAAAACAGTATTATTATTATTATTATTATTTTCAGCTTTTTATTATGATTTCTAGATACATTTCAGCACCACCAACTGTAAATGCCATTCCCCAAACACCGAACGGCGGTACCAAGACTGTTTTGCAGCTGTCCAAAAAAGAGACAAAAAGTGAAAAAGGGTTAGCTTCAAGTCTTTAAAACGATTGATTTAGTCAAAAGGCTGAAGGAAAAAATAATGTTTAACAAACCATTTACAAAACAAATGCATTTCTGCATCCTTTTCTCGCTGTTCTTCTTACCTCCTTGTTCGAAAGCTTTGTCTACCTGCAAACAGTCACAGGCAACAGCTAGAAACCAAAGCCAACACTAGCAATGGCCAATAGCTTATCGACAGAAGCCACCAAACTCCACTTGGTCCGTCTTCTGTAACTTTAAACTAGTACAAAGAAGAAGAAGCTTTGTTCCGCTAACTACCTTCGACAAACCTCTGGGATCGTTTCATTTAGCCCTATACAAAGAGAGAGGTACCATTTTGATGTGTAATTTGACTTGTCCACTTGGGAGACTAGAGGAGGTTTTCTGCCAGATGTATTGTAGGTTAAAAAGTGATGTGACTTTTGATTAGACTGGTAGAGCGCAGCTAAAAAGTGGATTATGACCAAAACAAAACATTTGTGTATTCAATGGAAGTGCAGAGTCATTGTGTTGTTGTAAGATTTTTATTTTTTCTATGCATCACACATTCACATCAGTGTTTACTTTTTATTATTATTTTTTTTTATTTCCTTTTTTTTTAATTTGCTTTCTGGTGATGTAAAGTGGGACGTTTTATGTTCTGAGCCGCATTGTAGAAAACCTAAAAACATCACTAACCAAACTAAAAAATATCTAGTGAAGCCAAATAAGTCATGATTTCAAGTTGAAATGATATGGCTTGGTTACAGTGTCAAAGCAATTAATTATAGCCATGCAGACGGGGATCTCTAAGGTCAAAAGTCGCCTATTTCCGAGGTGATATTTGCTTTAAATTCATCAGATTCTCATTACATTCACTCACGGTAGAAAATAAACCCACTATTTATGTACAGGGCCTGCTTTTTTAATATAGGAGACCAGAGAGCGAGAGAGGGAGGGGGGAGTCTGTCTTGGCGAACTCATCCACTCATCCACAAAAATGTTGTTGCTTTAAGGGTCATTTCTGTTTTCAGTAAACCAAAGTTACACAAAATTCTGCCTCCTCTTGGATGGGATAAAGAAGTACAACACACAAAGAGATGTACACACGCACGCACACACATTAACTTAGAATTGTAACAGCAGCAGATGCACACATGAGCAAAACAACTGGTGCTCTGACCAAAAACAAAACACTGTGCAGATGTTGTTTCAGCCAAAAGAACTGGCTTTAAGAGCTCAACACTACACAGTACAATATATACAATGCACCAACGCAAACATGTACTCTGCAAAAGTTTTAGTCATTTGTCCAAAATCTTGTTAACTAAGATTTGAAAGTGCTTTAAGCTTTTTTTATGCTGTTGTTTTGAGGGATTCTGTGCAATTTTGTCAAACAAAGGCACGAACTTCACTCACTGTTACAAGTGAATTTTTTTGTGAAAAATATGGATTTTTGATAGTAATTTTAATTGTAATTTTCATAATTCGATTTTTTTTAAATTATTTTTCAGATTTCCATTTCTGCATTTGTGAGTGTTTTTGGTTCAGATATTATCTAAGACTTTTGCACAGCACTTTACGATACCATATTTACATACAAACTTAACAGTAACAAAGGAGCAAAGCTTATCCCATCCTTACATAGCTGGAGTCCGCAGAACCACTTGAAGACGACGTTCTTAATAATAAACTTACCACACCAAATAACCAAGGACGCTGCGTCTTTTGACAAATAAAAAAAAATACAAAAAAGGGTTATTTTACCACTCTCCCAAAAAAAAAAAAAAAAATGGCTTCTACCTCTGCACCAAACCAATTCAGAACAATGACCACAGATTGCACGAGTTATTCTCAAAGCGCCACTCAAAAGCTGTCGACGTTACACTTTATAATACTTCTTGTCTCATAGAAACGTGGCTCGCAAAAAATACCAACGTTTACATTCCCGGAGTCGAGATATGGAAAGATCTGCATTGTATTAGGATTGTCTGCGAACATTTGTAGAGCGATAATGTATAGAGTAACCTGTAAGGGAATATTGTCTTTTTAAAATGCATGTCTAAAAACCATTTGGTGGACTGGGAACACAAATAATAATAGAGCTTCATACTTAAACATTTCGGGATGATGGCCTACATGTACGTACAATGCTTCAGAGTACCTCAGATAAACTGTTATGGGAGGGATGAAACCTGTCAGCCACAGAATGCATATTATCTGTAGATTTGCATGGGTTTTGTATAAATTAAGTAAAAAAATGTCTAAAATAGTTGCTTGCACATGATACCAGAAAGACCTCCAGAACTGCGATCTGCTCCTCCACTAGATTTTAGGATTGTGTGGATTTTTCTGGATTTTGTCTGTATTTTGATAACTGTGCATACTTATGTAAAAATGTTGGTGGACCCATAAAATTTTTTCTAAGAGGAAAAAAAAATCTGTGTTTCTTTTCTGATGAATTTTTACTGTTTTTCTCTCATTGCTCGCTAAGAATAGCAAACCTGCTTTTTCTGCATCTGCTTTGCGTAGCTGGCTTAACCTAATGTGTGTATTTATTGCTTGTACCTCTGTGCATACTTTATCAAGCATTATGTCTGGCAGTTGAGTCATGTATCCTTTCTACTGCTATCCTTCTCGAATTATTGGGAATCGGACCCCCATATGTATACAGTAAATTGGGACTGTAGCAGAAATATGTTTATGTAATTGGTGAATACTTTATTTCTGTTTTTTTCTTTTCCTTTTGTTTTGAGATACATTCTTTTGATACTCTTCATTACTGTGTACTGTGTCCATAAGGTTCTCAGACATTAGAAGGTCATGGTTGAGAATTGTAAAAGGCGATATTATTTTCTGTATCCATGGCATTTCACTGCTGAATAAAATAAAGGACCAAAACTTGGAAATTTGAAAAGCAACTGTCTACCTCCTGCATCAAAGAGTCTATTATTTCTCCTCTTCTTAATCTCTTTCAGAAAATATGGAATAGGATTGACTGCATCCCGTCTCAGTGACTCTGTGTTGTAGAGTGGGCTGCAGGAATATACCAGGGCATTACACAAAATATTCATTCTCTTGTGCATTCACTCATTAAGTTCAGATTCACTGTGATTTTTAGTCACTGTATCACCTATTAAACATGTAGAGAGAGATTGTATGGTGGGCAGCCCTGGAATTAACAATCACGATAAATCAACCAAAATATATACATCCAAAGCAGAATGAAAATAAATCAATCCAAAACTGACAAGAGCAAAAACTGTTCTTTATTCTACAAAGATACAAGCCAAAGGACCTCCACACTCCCAGTGACTACACAGACTACACACTTGGAAGAAACCATTTCAGTTTAATACACACGTTTTCTTCTGTTCCAGCAACTAGAATCAGGTTTCGAGGAGCAGGACGAGGCAGAGCCCTGACCGCTCCCTGGAACTGTAGCTATTCTTATGTAGAAAGACCATTGTGCATTCATTGTCAGATTAGTGATTTTGCCACACAATAATGATTAATAATAATTAATAATAATTTTAAAAGATAAAGGAAGAAAGAAAATTTGAATATTTGGCCTTCCATTATTCAATACATTTTAAAATGTATATTACATATGTTAATCTTAAGCTGCGCATTCATGGACTTTCAATTCATCTATTTTTTATTAGAAAATAATAGTGGTGTAGAGTGTTACCAGTGATAAACACATTTGTTTTCAGCATTGCAGGATTGCACCATTTCCTTGGCTAAGGTTTGTTGTCTCCAGTGCTTCTTTTCTGTTTCTTTAGAAAATATTCAACATTAAAAGCCCATTCTTTGCCCATAGCCCTGGAGCTCTGACTTTCTTAAAGTGGCTCTGACACCGGCCACATTGTTAAGTCTGTTGTCATGCTTGTGTAAAAGCACAAAAACACATCTGGCTTATTACCACTATTAGCGTTCAGCATCATGTAGAGAAAACAAAGATTTCATCAGACGCACTGCACTTTCCATCCATCTTCTCGCCTTTACTTTGCTTTTTGACACTTCAAAAGAGGAAAAAAACACACAGCCCTTTTTAGCCCTGGATTGATGGATGTTGACTGGTAAAACGTTATGACAGGCCCGCGCGGCTAAATCAACTCCAGCAGGCCTACCACACCTTGTCGGTCATGTTAGCTAGCCCCCCGCACACAGCACAGCTCTCTGACATCCTCATTACCATTCAAACTGACTCTACCATGACCAATAGCTTGGCCATTAGCCCGTCTGAACGTTGGGAGCCTTCGACACGTTCCAAGCCGGTGCCCGGGGACGACGCCAGTCATTTAGTCGTAACGCTCATGCATGTTCTTTTTACCATATGATGTCCCATGAGAGGCACCAAAACAACAGCATTTTTCATAAAAGGACTTCTCCACTTCCTCCCCAATGACACTTGAGCCATAGCAGACGCCTGTTATCTCGCCTGCGATGGCGTTCCACGGCATTAGCCATCACTCGCGAGGCCCCTCTTTCTCCTCTGCTCCTCCATGCTATTTATGCACTTGGAAGTGTTTGTGAATTCAAGTGAGGGGAGAGCAACAAGGGCCCTGCTATGTAGTACACAACATCAGAAGGGAGAGTGCGCGAGTGGCTCCCATACTGTAGACCCCTTCTTTTCAAAGGCCATGAAATAATAATGGCTTGTGGTTAAGAGAGGTATCGGTGAGTCACAGTGGCTGCTTTTCATAAAGTGGAGTTATTTACAGTGCGATGAATAAAAGAAGGAGGCGAGGAGGGCTGCTGGTGCGAGCGCTTTCCACATGAATGATGAGGAGAGGGAAGGCTCTCTAATGTACAGTGGCACTGCAGTCTGTGGGAGAGGAGTTCATTTTCAACTCTGTGATTCCTTTGGTAAACTAAAGGGCAGGCACACAGTGTACTATGCACATTGGCTTCTTGACATCCTCTTAAAATTATTGTGTATAGCTGAATGCCAACATATATATTCTTTTTATGAAATTATTTCTTTAGTTTTTACAATGACTTCACTGTCGCCATAGGGAAATTTGTTCTCTGCATTTGACCCATCTTTCACTGCCCAGGGACCTATCCCCAGATCTTGAGCTCTGCTTGATCAGGACTACCTTAGCTGGAAGATTTTGCCTATAGTGCCTGGAGGAAACCCATTGCAAACTCCACACAGAAAGGCCTGGGTCAAATATGGAACGATCTTGCTGTGCGTTGAGAGTGCTAACCACTCTGCCACTGTGCCACCACTCGTCCACAAAGAAACAACTAACCTTAAACGGAGTGATAAGGAGAAAAAAAAGTTCTTAGGGCAAAGCAACAGACAGATATAACTATGATCCATCCCCCAATAAAAGCTCAGTGCTCTGATTCTCAAAAATAGTATGTAAGCATGTCTTTTGCAGTCCACGCATTGAATAAAAGTGTTATTATTAGGAGCGTTATGAGGTATTAGACTTATCTAGTTGATTAAAGTTGGTTACTTCCACAGTTTCACTGACCTGAAAGAAAAGTTAACTTTGAACTCCAACTACACTCATTTAGATAGAGGCAGACAGACATATAATATCATTTTTGACAGTTTGGCCGGGCTAAATGGACTAGATCCTGCTCATCCGAATAAGTCACTCCACTCATTTAAACCCAAGCACCGACCAATTAGTCCAATTTATGAACCATCTCGTGGCGGTATAGTCCGGTAAATATTTCCAGTCTGACTTTATTGATTACTATCGCACACTTCTCTCTAAGTCCTGTCTCCATCTCCCTCCTCTTCCCCCCCTAACCTGACCATGCGTGTCAGACCCTTTAGAAGACCCTCACCCCCCCAGGCTGCCAAATTGCCTGCTAAATAGTCCGGGGCAATGGCGACGCTAATTGAGATCATCATTATTATAATTGCGAGGCCTGAAAAGCGCGTCTTAAATAATTTGCATTGCTCTCAAGTTGATATTGGACGCAGAGTAAAAATAATTGCGTAGCTCGGAGGCATGGCGTTGGGTTCAGTGGTGGGCGAGAGAGATGACAGTTGGCGCTCTTGTCTCACCCCTCTTTCAGGCGCTCGTCCCAGGACACAAGAGGGGACGCTTCTTCACGCAGGAGAATGTCAAGGCAGCGACGTGTTTGGGTTAATCGACAATACCCATGTGTCCTTCATTGACATTATTTGCATAGGTGACTATGGTTACAGTGACAGAAATGCAGAGATGGAAAAATGTGGAGGAGTCTAATAATTGTGCAAAATGACAACACACATGCACAAGTGATGGTCTGCAAATGGGTCATAGAAAACAGCAAAGATTCCTCTGGGACCTCAGAGTGCTTTCAACGCCAATGTTTATATGAATTATAATTATTTCAGTTTGATTGCTGGATTTTCAATTGGCACAGCACTAATTAGAACATACATCTGCCAAACCTTGCCTTGCCTGAAATGTTCCACGGTACGACATTAAACTCTTTCATGTGTTCAATTGCAGGTTTTCTATTGGTGAACCTTGAAACAGGGATTGTTGCTGTGGGTTTGCGTAGTAAAAGAAAAATTCTGTCAGTTGGACGAAAACTTATTTGAGTGAAGATGTTTTGCTGCTCATCCAAGCTGCTTCTTCAGTTCTGGTCAGATTGCTGCTGGACAAGTGTGGGTGTGCGTGGCTTTCTCTCCGCAGATCTGACCTGTAACCTGTAACTGTTACCTGCTTGTGTCCATGGAGATAGAATAGTTTAATTCTATACTACCGTACTAAAGAACATTCCAGGCAAAGTTAAATATCTCCATGGAAACAACTAGGGTGTCAACCACCCAAAACAACCTTAGAAACAATGTACGTATTAACCTTGTATTATAGGGATGTAAATGTATTCTTATAACAGTATACTTTCTTTCTTCCTACTTTATTTGTCAGGGACCATGTAGAAATTCATTAATCTTTCAAAAGAAAAGATGATTTGTACCAGATTTAGCTACTGCTGCTTTCCATATGCAGTCCCAGGGCAGGTGAACACACATTAAAACTACTAATTTCATTGCAATTACATTATAAGACAAACAGTTCATCATTAACATTAGTAGTAAAATACAATAAAATGTCACCATGTCTAGTACATTACATTTCCCACAGTCCATACAGATAGTAAAAATCATTCTGTGCAAGTTTTTACAGCGAATACAGAACAGTACAAATTAACTAGGCTGACGTTGACACACCTGATTATCTAAAATGTGCTTTTTCAAATTTCTAGTAAAATTATTAAGATCTACAGACAATTTCAGACTGTCTGGAAGCTGATTACACTGTCTGATGGTTTGAAAAGAAAAGGCCGACTGAGCAAAGACCGAGGATCTTTTTGGAACTATGCAATTTCAGTTCACAGAGGACCAAGTGGATCAAGTAGTTTATTTGGAACAGAGTTTAATCTTTTTTTTTTCAATGTAGGTGGAGCTGCATTATATAATATAATAATTTGGTACTCTGGAGCTCATAAACCTCTTGCCCGGAATGATCTCAAAGTTGACCAGATCTCCTGTTTTCCCTGTCTCCAGACCGGACACACCTGCATCATTCACCTCCCAAGTGCTTTTCAACTGCTCACATCATGCCTAGAACTGACAGTCATCTTTGCGATAATGTAAGCAAGAGTCTCAGTTTGTCTCCAACTGAAACCACGGAATAGCCTGGAAGTGTTGAGTTGGTATCTGCCTCCACAACTTCCTGTTTCACACAATAGCCATGATGAGCGTATTTCAGATGATCGCTCTTTTTGTTGTCCTTCATTGCTCAACAACAACAACGCTCCAGGCTGCGTGAAAATCACTTGGCACAGAAAATAGGCGTATCAAAAACATCATCAGATTATAGCTAAATCCTCTTTGAACAACTGCTTAGAAACACGGTACTTGTCTTCGGTACTTGGCCTCATATGAACTCACAGGGAGTTGGCAGTGCTGTGTGTTGGAACATGTTTTGGGCAGGTGGCTGCAGAGGTTACAGCTCAGAAAGGGAGAAAATGTCCATCTTTAATCCATGGTAATCACATCTGGCCTTAATCACCAATTCATAATGGAATTTCTAATGGAATCGTTTCAATTACAGCAGCACCACTGGCACCCACTTCTGCAATTAAATTAGGACAATGCCACCAGACGCCTTTGTCTTCACTCTTTGGGTTTAAGAAGAGACGCCACTAACATGCATTTAGACCAATATTTGAAAATGATTTGGCAACGCGTCACAACAGCAGAACAAATCGAGAAATCAAACTTTTGTTAGATCCAGTGACTGATTTCCCATTCACATATGCACAAAGCACTTCACTCTGCTTGTTTATACAGATTTAAGTACATCCATTGGTGTCGCCATGTTTGATTTGGTTTGTTCAGGCACTTCACTTTGTCTTACACCCAAACCCCAATGCTGCTCTGTGATTGGTTCTCCAGCCTACTGGTGGCCGGGCCCAATCGCACCGGCGGCAGCCTGATAATTTTTATTCTCGTGAGTTTGTTAATTCATAGGTATTGTGAGAATTCATCTTACTGCACAAGGTTACAATATGCATCACCCAAAATAAATTCAAATTCACACCTTTGTCTGATGCAGTTTAAATGTGGTTTCCTTCAGATGTAGCTTGTATCTACAGCCAAACCTTTTTGTTGTATTTTTTTCTTCAACACAAAATCATGTATTTATATTTATCTTCATTCGCTGGAATTACAAAATAAACAAAAAACAATAGACATGAGTGAACTGTTGTGGGATCTAATTTGTGTCTCAGTAGATGAAGCATTTACCCTTTAACAAGAGGATCTTAGGTTCAAGTCCAGGTCTGGATTCACTGCCCTTTTCTCTTGTTTGTGGAACTTTTGCACAATAAAAAGTTTGGTCATGAGGAAGTGAATTAGGAAAGGCAAACCTTGTTGAGCGGATGATGGCGGGGGCCGCTGGAGAAGAAAGAGTATCCCGTGTTAGTGAGGAATGGTGGGTTAAATCACTTACTGAAGATTTTTAACGACATTTCAGTGTTCCTGCTATAATTACTGCTCATCCGCGATGGGCCGTAATGCTGTTGGACAGTCGCGGTTCAGGCTCGCTAGCTCGCTTCATTAGCGTGTCATTCCTATTTCACATCACAGCCTTTAATTGTAATGCTGAATATGCACAGCTCTCCACAGAAGCCTAATCAAAGTGGATCCACTTGTATTATTAATATCAGAAATCAGCCCGCTTGCTATTTTTTTATATAAATAAAAGAATACAGACGCATAAATCAGCTGTCATTTATTAGCACGGCCGTGGCATATCCGCCAGACATGCAAGGAGAGCAACCCCACCCGCCTTCAGTCGCCCTGCGTCAAGATTTAAAAAGAAGAAAGACACAAGAGAAAAATGGCATTAAATATACATAGTGATTCTTTGGAGGAGTAATGACAGAACTGAGCAGGTGACACAGGGCAGCAATGGACAGCGGAGGAGAGGTGGAGGACACACGGACACAGTTAAAAGAAACGACCGGGGCAGTGGATTTGCATTCAAAAGTATGAGAGACAATGAGTGAGAGGAACAGGTTAGCTGAGCAGACAGAGCAGACACCGTGACAGTGAAAGTCAAAGTGATGTGAGCCACTAATACAAACGACCGAGAGACAGAGGAGCCAATGCAGAGGTACAATAGTCTTTAGAAAAACTTATGCCTTTTTTACACTAATTTACTCCAGTTTGCAAATAACATGCAAACTGTGTACAGTTATTCTTATAAAAAAAAGTCTTCTTGTAAAAGTCTGACGTGTTTTGAAGTATTCTTTATAAACACAATGCCGGAATCAGAGGTGTAGCATCAAATTCTGGGCCTTAGGTAAAAGATTTTGTGAGGGGCCCCTCCCTGCACTGGGCCCTGGGTAAACAGTACCCTTTACCCCCCCCAGTCTGACGGCCTTGGCTAGAATTACTCTTTGAATCACTAATGTTTGAATCAAGGCTTTTCTAGTCACAAACTGATCTATTACACTTAACAAATTTATACTGACCAAAATATGAATATTATAACAGGTTTGTTTTTATTTCACCTTGGCAAAGATATAGACCTATAGACAACATTAATTAGCAAGCACAGCCCGGGTCATCAGTCACTTCCTTGTTCTGGTGTGTCTCACGTTGGCTGACTCCGCCCACTGCATGTCCTGTATCATCTCTCATATTTAGACTGGATGTTGATATTTCCATTTGTTCCGAGTGTGGAGCATTTTGGGACAGTTTCCCTGTGTCTTGTACAGCAGAAGTGAATCAAACAGCTCTTGAGTATTTCAAACATACTAGAGAAGTTAGATACACATCAGGCTTGTTCGCTTCATGACTCAACTTTCCATTAAGTCAAGCGTCTTCCTGTTTGAAAAGCACCATGCTAATACTGTAAACACAATATGGAAGAAAGGGCATATCTCCACTCTGGATTCACCATTGCACTAAAGTCCAGTGTCTATTTGAAGTTACTTCCCAGCTACGGGACATATTTCAGTGTTATATAATTTTTGTTTATGAACTTTTTTTTTTTACAACATTATTGATATCACTTTGCTTCCGTATATTCTTGGCAATTCTTTCAATATTGATATTAACCTTGCCTAACTTTAACCCTACCGTAGAGGGAGAGAGAGAGAGGTCCACAAAACTGAACTTCAGAATGAAAGTGAGTAATTTGCGTTTCCCCATTAACATATTAGTTTAAAACCCATCTGCAAACAAATATAACCCTTTGACATCACCTTTTGTTTAATATTAGGATTCTTCACATATGGAAGCTTGACAGGTCTCCCCTTCACCCTTCATACAGACTTCTCCCTCACACTGTTGCGCTGAGACAATCTAATACTCCGGCGTTACATCTATATAGTATACAGTATATTGCAGTAATCCTGTAGTATCCCGGGGCTGGTTGCCGTGGCAGTGGGGAGCGGTGTTGAAGTACAGGTCAGCCCCATTACCTGCGTCCACCATGTTTCTCTCACATCCACAACATACATATATAACCCTGGCCTGATGATATTCGCCCCAATCTCGCCGTTTCCATTCCAAACCTCTTTGATCTGGCATTTGCATTTTAGCGCCTACGGGCTGGAAATTATTTGGATGAGATTTTTTTTTTTCAACACGTCCTTTCTCTCTTCCTCTTCTGCATCTTCTCGCTCGCCCGTCCTGAGGCTTGTAAACTCATCTCTCTTTCTCTCTTTTTCTTTCTCCTCCCAGCATCCCTCGCTCCCCTTGGCTCCAGATCTCCTTTTAATATCAGCCGGGCCCCTGGACGCGCACACAAACTAATTAGCTGAAGGAGGAGCGGGTTTCAATCATGGCGCCTCACCTGGGTGGGGTCCTCTGGGTGGGGGTGGGGTGTTGGGTCTTTAGGACGTAACTGTACTGAGGGAAATGCCAAGAGGATTCGCTTCTGCCATGACCTTTGACCTCCCGTTAGCATCTATAATATCTAATGTAATATGTATATTATCGGTTTAGTTTGAACAGTGTGTATGGCTAAGGATTGATTTCTTATTTCAAATGTTTTAAGTAATACATTATGTTGGTGTTTCTCTAATGATCAGAAATAGACTCAAAATTAGATTACAGTTCACGGTGGTGTGAACTAAACATTTAAATACTACGTTTTAATTGGTATTTTAAATATAGAATTAGAAATATACACACTGTAACTCTAATTCTTCTAATCTTGAAAATATCAAATTAAAACAAATGAAAATGTAATTAAAAATGCATCAGCAAAGAACCACATCTTAGTGCAATGATTTCAAGTATTCAGTGAGGTCTGCAAAACTGAAATATTGTATGCAAGTTAATGATGTGACGTTTGCGAACAAGTCGGCTCTTTTGAACGGTTCCTTAATGTGAACGGCTGGAACCGGATCTCAGTTTTTAAAAGAACCAAATCTTTTTCTTTCGAATGTGTATGCATTTGTATACTGATTAACCTTGAACCATCACAAGAATCAGCACAGAA
>JACM01017478.1:0-16288 GCA_000787095.1 Periophthalmodon schlosseri | reverse complement strand
TTTTATCACCTTAAGATGTAACACATTAAAGTACATACACTTTTTATGCACCATCATTAAAATAGAAAAAAAGCAAACTGGCTATCACTTTACTGTAGCTTGTATACAATGTTCCTTATGTATAATTTTTAACCTTAAATAACCTTAAATCTTACTAGCATGTTAAATAAAGTATGACTGAAAAGTGCTGTACATCTCTGTTTTCATATAATGTTTGTAAAGAACACAGTACAGGACATCCAAGCATGTCACTACCCCTGCATGCAACATTTACACAGTTTGAAAGTCATCTTTTATATAGAAATTTGCAAAGTAACCCAAATGTGTGACAGATCCAAACCTTTCCAGTTGTGTCCATGTTGATTCCAAATTATTTGCTGATAAAGTTGAAGACCATACAGTTCCACTCTGGCGTTAAACAGGGAGCAAGAACAGGCAGACGGAGGCTTAAATACACACAGCTCAAAGAGGTAGGGCTTCACCTGGCTCTACTCCAAAAGCGTAACAACAACAAGAGATGGAGATTCTCCTCACACCCAAAACGTCACATTTGGTTATTTGTTATGTTCACAGATTGCATCCAATAACGGTGTTTGTTGTTTTTTTTTTTCATTTGCTGAAAGAGTGCTGCTGGAGGTCTTGTCTTAAATGACACTCAGTATACAGTCAACATAGACAGGAGAAACAGAAGTTCAGCGCTTGGATTGTGGATTATGTTTTGCACCTCCTTTGAGACCAGCATAAGTGGCTTTTATCATCAGAAAAGATGATATGCTATAGATTGAACATTGAGCAAGTCTGGAACCTCTACAGCTCATGGTAAGTCCTGTTTTCACATCTATACTGACTTTATAATGAGTGTCATTTAAGACCTGCAGATTGGCTCTTTTGGCAAACAAAAAAAAAAATACAATTGTGTTATTAGATGTAATTTGGGAACAGAACAAACAAATCAAAACAACAACAAATAATTTGGGAACAGAACTAACAAATCAGAACTAACAATACATAGTATATGTATGTTTCTACCATACATATACTATGTATTACAACATCAGTTTTCATACCCAAACAAGTTCTTTTGTGCAGGTTTAAATGGCACTTACAGACAAGCAGGTGTGGTACACCAGGGGTAGGAGGGGGCTTTAAACCCACAGGTTACAATCAGTTTACACCAAATTAAGAACAACACAGGTGAGATTCTTATAAAAAGAACAGAAGAGATTTGATTATTAAAAATGTAAAATATCTCGAACTCGAGAACTCGAATAAAAATGAATTAGAGACAAACAGATTATGAATTTAGAAAGAAATAAGAAAAGAACATATGTATTCTGAATACAAATTTTCAGTACCTGTATTCTGGTACAGTTACTCTTTCATTTGGTGGTATTCAGAATACAGTTACTTTACTAAAATCAAAGGAATACATGGTGGTACTTGATCACGCAATTTTCAACTGCAGTATTAGTGAGGAAAAAAAAACAAAAACAAAAAAACAACACAGCTCTTGCCGTGCATGCACGTGTGATATTTCGTCTTTAATTAGACAGACATTAAGGCATAACATACTAACAAAAACAAAGCACTTTGTAATTATATGTCATGTTTTCAATATAATATATAACTATATATATAACTGGGTGTAAAAGTATTCCAAGTATTCAGAATGCAGTACTCTGGTTGGACCATGTATCAGAATACGTTACAAAATATATTTTATTTGGGCATTCAGTATTCTATAACTAAATGCATTTTGAAAGTATTCTTCCCATGACTGAAGGCGGTAGGAGCCAACAATGTGGTTTGTGGCTAAACCTCCTGTCAAAGCCTGATCTCATCAGATCTCAGAAGCTAAGCCAGGCTGGGCCTGGTTACTACTTGGATGGGAGACTATCAGGTGCCACAGTGTGGTGCCAGTGGAAAAACCTGGCTGTGTGTCCTTAGGCAAGACACTTCACCCTTGCCTAGTATGAATGTGGTGTATGCTTGAGTGTTAGTGGTGGTCAGAGAGGCCAATGGTGCAGATTGGCAGCCTCGGCAGTCTACATTTGCTAATCCACAGAGTTAAAATAGCCTATTACATTGTTTTTAAGGCAGCCACAGCGTAATAAAATGTCTTAAGTCTTTGGCCCTGTCCCTTGTAATCCCCAAAGGAGGCAAGCGTCCTAGCACCTTTCCTGACGATCAACTTGGGCATTCACATCCTAAGGTCCTAACAGCAGAGACTGAGGGGTTCACACTGTGTACATGAGGAGGTGCATCTGTTCACCTTCTATTCCCGTGCGACGCTGGGTCCAATGCCCCAGCCGTGTGTCGCATGCCTTCCACTGTGTCCTCTTTTTATCCCACTTCAAATTCCTCATTAACTCCAATCTGTACTGGACTCTGCATTGTAACCAGCACTAGGCTACGCTAAAAGTTTCGTCTTGGTTTCCCAACACGTCTCCTGCATAAGCCTTTATGCATCTTTGGATTTAGCTCTGGCTGTGTGTGCATGGGACTTATTACATGTGTGCTTTTAGGCCTACAGATGTAACGCTGATTAAAAAGGGGGACACTGAAGCTAGTTTCAATTGTATTAAATGATTGAAAGAAAAGCTATTGACACAAACATGCCTATAACTGTGAACATATAGGCCTAAGTCAAAGTAATCATATTATGCAGGCCTATGCGTGTGCTTACAGAGCAGAAACAGTTCAGCCCTTTTGCTCAGAGGCTTCTCTTTTAACAATTGCACTAGGAATAAGAGGCGCAGACATAGCCACGTCAAACATTCACCATGTTTTGGTAGTGCCTTTTGCCTTGGCTACTTTCTTGTTTGTTTTGTTGTAATGTCCTGTATCTGTTCCAAAAGAAGATTTTGGCACATAAGGGGATTTGCCTTTATAGCTATAAACACACCAGAATTGTCGTATGATCAATAATGAATCACTTAGGGTTTTCCAATGCTTTTAGGAGAGATTAGTAACATAATTCTTCTATATAGCAGGCTTCTTAAAGTTATGAAACTCACGGTTATCAGTTGGAGCAGGGCCAGGTGAACTACTGCCTTGTTCAGCTTTTTTTGAGGCAGGAGTTAAGCTGTGCTGCCTGTTCAAAGAATTGGAAATCAACATGGAAACAACTGGAAAGGCTCCAGAACCTATGAGATTACTGGAATTATCTTGTGTTTGGGTATGATAAAGCCTTGAGTATTCACTTTTGTGCAAAAACGTGTTCAATCTACACCATGGACATAACTAGACATAAATATAATTGATTTTATTCCAAGATCATAAAATGTAAGGCAGCTGCAGCCTGGGATTTTTTCAACAAGGCACAAGGGTTATACATGATGCTATTCATGCTGAGACTGTCGTTCTTCTGACTCTGGGGGTGAGTGTGATTGTGGGCTACACTCAAGTTCACAAGTTCACAGCCC
This sequence comes from Periophthalmodon schlosseri, assembly GCA_000787095.1. Classification (NCBI taxonomy): domain Eukaryota; kingdom Metazoa; phylum Chordata; class Actinopteri; order Gobiiformes; family Gobiidae; genus Periophthalmodon; species Periophthalmodon schlosseri. Next base: position 12,863 of record JACM01017478.1, on the reverse strand, counting down.
GACCCTCAGATCTCATCTGTGGTCGCTCAATGAAGGGGACGCTAAATAAACTTTAGCCACACAACCAAAACGACACTCTTTGATCATACATTGGATATGCTGTGTCACAAACTCCAAGAATTAATTATTATTCATATTATATGTGTTTTTTTGTTAGGGTTTCAGACAGCAGTGTCACGTAGATGCTTAACCGCTACATAGAAAAGAAGCTGATAATGGATGAGTTTATTACACACAACATAGACCTGGATCACATCATGGAAGCTGTTGAACTCATGAAGATGTGTATTATTAAGTGTACTGTGGTCCTTGGCAGATAATTTGAGATGCACATGTGTCAAAATTAAGTTATTTCTTTAATCGTTTAAGGTATTTATATTTGGCACAAAAAAGGTTTTAAAAAAAAGTGATAAAAAGTCATATAATGAACAGCCAAAATATCAAAAATTGTGTTGCCAAGAATAAATTATGTCAACTTCTTATCTCATTTCCGTGAACCCAATCTTGTGTCTTATCTCATGGGAATGTTATGGATGAGATGAGACACAGCTCCCACAGGATGAGACCATGGAAACCCAATGCGTGTGTATGTGAAGAGAAAATACTTGTTACATTTTTGAGGTGGTTTACACTGTTCCACTGTATAAACACATTTGTGCATAATTAAGTGTGAGTTGTTTTTGTTTTGCTTTAGTGTCCGGACTGCCCTAAAGACCTCTCCACAATAGTAGCACATTATTGACCTATAAAAAAGGCACTTAACTTACTGCAATGTAATAAAACTATAACTACACACTACTTTATCCACTTATGATTACACAATAACAACATTGTAATGATTAACCATGTTCTCTATAAAGTATAAACACAGACAGTTATACACAGACACACCAATATCACATTGTAAATACCATATAATCTCAACTGATCAAACTAAAGTAAATCCTTTGTTGTTGTTAATAAACTATAACTACACTTTAATAAAACTATGAGTGGGCTCGCCTTTCCACAGATCTGACCTGTAACTTGGTGTCACCTGCTTGTCTCCATAGAGATAGGCACATTTAATGTCACGGTGTGAGAGGCAAAGAAATAACATCTTCATGGAGACTTCGTCAACTATGAAGAACTGTTTTTAGTCATATGATGAATACACTCATGAACAATAAAAACAAGTTTATCATTTTATCATTTTATTACCAAGAGGCATAAAAGCCACAATAGAAGAGTAATCTGCTGTCAAAGTGCAAACATTTGAAGTGGTGACAACGGAGCAAATCAGTGATGTTAAATACAAGGAAACAGGCAACGGAACCCAACTTAAAAGAAAATATTTAGTATACCATTTTCTTCAAGGCACTGTATAAACATAGATTCATCACTCAAGATACAAAAGGGGAAATACATGGATGATGATTGCGTTACCAAAATACACAGTTCTTATGTCCCTGCGGACTTCTATTTTGGAAATTAAAGAATGTCACCATAACAGACAAACCTGCATCATCATGTTACCCCAAGTTGAATGTAGTGACTAACTTGTAAGCTAAACTTTACCCACAGACATACGCATAGTGCATTTAAAACATAGCTGCAGTCTTTAGATGGCATCTTTTTGCAGGCTGCATTCACACTTGCACACACACCATACTGAAACTGGAACTAAACTGGGACTAGACCAGAACTAAACCAGGACCAAACCAAGACCACTTATCTGATTAGTGCATATTACCTAACATAACACGTATATGTTCAAGTTAAGCCCAGCCTCTGTACAAAACAGAATATAACATTCCCATTTAGGAATAAGAGATACATATGGTCTCATAGGACTTGATTGCAGCACAAGTTTCTTGGAGGGTTTGTTTAAGAACAGCCCATGCATTTCGATGCCTGGTGGCTACATGCAGGAGTGGATATGTGCGGTATTTTCATTCCAAACTCTTGTCTGGTAAAAGTGTAGCAACACCTCAATTAAGATTCCACAAAGTAAGTCATGTGTTGTCATTATCTTTGACCACAATATACTTTAATAAAACTGTCTTTGAGAAATCAAAGACAAAGAAGATTGGAAAAGAAAAAAGATTGTAAACTTTAAAATCATTGGTGAACTTTTATCAGATCATTAAAACATCAAAACATTTCTCTAAACCTTAATCACAATTTTATCATTACAAAAGTACCCTATTATGGTACCAAACTTGTATAAAAGATATTCCTGTAATTATAATTGTAGTATTTTATAAAGAACTGGGCTCTATTGATGTACTTCAATCATTATCTATTCAGTGAAAGTGGTTTATCAATGTGTGCGTCTGAGAAGATTCCGCTTTGTGAATTCTTTTAAAAAATGGTGTTTGGTGTTTGAGATTTCCGTGTTTAAAAATAAATGGTAAAAATGAATTATGATAGTATATAAAATCGCAACTCATAGGCCCATTCACATTAAGTGAATGACCTTACAACATAGACATAGCCTTTGTCAACTGACATGAAAATATGACTCCCATTGATGCAAATGGCAGTTGGTAATTACTGTCACTATACAATTATACAACCATAAAGTAAATCCAGTAATATGCTTCTATATTTGGCACTACCGTTTAATGTATACTGTATATGTTGCACCATAACGCCAAAGCAAGTTCCTAGTGTGAGTTTTGTTCACTGACAATGGCAACACAAATGATTCTGATTCTAGCATGATTACAGCAAAACATTGTTGAATATTCTAATGATCTTATGACCATGCATCATACAACTGTATAAAGTACAATAAAAATCATTGGTTGCTGAGTGCTCTAAGGTGAGAGAGACTATTATCTGCTGTGTCCTATTTGCAGAGCCCTTTGTCCCTTGACAGCCTAAAAATGTACTTAAAATGCTGAGAATCCTCTAACAAAAGTTGCACAAATTTGCTGCCAGTGATACATTTTTGGTTTAGTCTAGATCTCGAAATATCCTTCTCTCTTCTAGCAGTATCTTGTGACTTTTCTTGCCATAGGTCAAAACATTCAAAACTTAACTCATCCCAAGGACACTGGCATTTACAGACTAGAATATAGTGATTTTATAATTTAAAAATATTATAGCAAAATTATTTTACATAGCAAAATACTGTTAGAAAAATGACTGACATTAAGTAATATAAATGACCTTTTCTTCTAGTTAAGGCAAGGCAGAGTTAGAGACAAGCTCTCTTAGAAAAGCTTTATAACTGTCTCCTATTGTGAATCTGTGTTGTCTTGACACTGAAGACTGTTATTTGTCAATGTCCTCCAATGAACTGTCATCACACGAGCAAACCAAAGATGGTCGTACTCTCTGACGTGAGTACTTGAGATGAAGAAGATCTCCCACCTCGTTTATGGCGCTCAGAGCCTGGGGAGACAATAGAAGGAGTCAATGAGAGCCAACGTGCAGTAACAGTACAAAACCACTGTTTTTACGTCACAAGAGCATAGCTTCATTAATATATATTTCTCCTGAACAAGAGTGAAGGCAGCTGCGTAGGTGACATCAGTATAAAGAACATAGAGCCGTGGTGTGATGATGACAGAGGACAAAGTACACTGACTAAAATACTGAACAAATATCAAACAAATGAGATCGTATTAATGTGGAGGACTGGTTCAAGCTGGCTCAATTTTGGAGTTGCCAAGAACAATCAAAATCACCAACAGCAATCAAAACCTGAGCAGGAGAAATGATAAAAGAAAATGATTCATGCTGGAGTGGTTAAGCTTCAGCCCCAGAAAATAACAGCAAGTACAGTTTGTGATGCATAAGACGGCAGTTTCAAAGGGAGTTATTGGCTACTTTATAACATGTTAAGTTAAAAGTAAACTAAAGATGCGTATTATTAACTTATACAAGTCAATACACATCTTCAGTTTATGTTTACTTTTATGTAAACCTATTGTCGACAATGGATTGAACCCTGCATCTTCTTTTGGTGAGGCAAAAGTGCTAACCTCTGTTATCAAGAGTACAGTAACACATTCAGAGTCATCTAGCCTCTGGAGGATTGACCCCAAAAACTCTTGGCTTATAGGCACAAGCACAACTACTATAATTCCACAACTCGGAACTACTTTGGGTAAATGCTCATATGTAAACTGTTGCAACTATGGATCTTGCAAAATACAAGTATCGTCTTGAGAGGACATTTTTGTGCATCCCACACACCCCATATCAATGCCAAAAAACACAGCTGCCTGCACAGCTTTCTTTTTCAGTTTGTTACAGTTTGAAAAACAGAAATGCAATTAGGGGATGCAGACTGCCAGGACTATTTTACACTTTTTAAGAAACCCCAAAGGAATTTCACAAATACAAATCTATGCACAAAGAGGACGCTAAGGAACCACCGAGACAACTACACTGATTTTAACAAGCCCTAACAATGCAAAGAGTTTGTGGGTGTTCCTTAGAAAAACAAAGGCTCGAAATCTGGACTTCAAGATTAGTCCATTTCACTGACAATGGTGCTGAGGGACAGGGGGCCAAAAATAATATCCTGTTTTCAATGTGGGGCTTCAAAATGACATTCATATGAGTTACCCTGTCAAGCATCTCTCGAGTGTGTAAGGCGGAGATGCAGAAGCGGGCGCGGGACTCGATGATGGGCGTCGCAGGGAATCCAACCCCCACCACGCCAATGTGCCTCCGCAACATCTCCCTCCCGAACGCTCTGTGGAACAAAACAGAATCGGAGTGAGTCTTGGGTAATTTGGCTACATGTTAATTAACCGGTAACCTCCATTAATACTGGCACCAAATACAATGTAAAAACAAAGATTTAAAATGGTGTATTGTTTATTTTGTTTTAAACCATGAATCTGGATTGTCTTCTATACTGTCTGGATCTAGTAAAAAATGTCTTATAGCTATGTTTCTAATGTAGTGGGATTAGATTTGTGATCTGTTTTTTTTTTTACTCAAGATTTGACATTGAGGTGAACACTCAAACATGAATTCCACATTAAAGACAAGAACTGCATTTGATAACGTATTTGTGCAAGACTAAACTATGCTATTGCCCTGCTGTTCATATAATTGGCCCCTACAGGGATGGTATTTTGCCGTTTGCAGAAGACATTGCAAGAGGTGGGCCAAGTCCTTATGTTGCAAGACTTGAGTGTTTTGCTTCAAGGCCGGGTCAAGTCCCAAAGTCAATGGCCCCAAGTCCAGTGCTTTGAGTTCATTTCAAGTAATGTGCATTTCTTTAGTCATTTATGATAAAGCTTTATATGGGACAACAGCATAAAGGAGAAACTATTGAGTGAGTGAGTTAGCTGAACATTTTGTATTTTTTGGTATATAAAGGAAGATTAAACTCATGATTCACAAGTTTATATAAATACGTTGTGTTCTAGTACTTTTTCTGCATAAATAGCTGTTTTAGCATTACTGTACAGTTGTGTATTGTGTATTGTGTATTGAGTGCATTTGCGGTCAGATAGACAGAGCTTGGCAATCATTTTGAGAGGTTTTGCCACACCCCTTTGATCTACAGGACATGCCTTTAGTCAACCAAGATTTTTTTTCCCTCGACTACAGCCCTACTTTCAAGACTTTATTCCAAATGACTGTATACAGCTTGCATTTTTTGTAAATGGTTTATCTTAAAAAGTCCTGGTCAAAAATATAGAAGCTGGGAGGAGAATGTTTGTTCTTATTAAATTGAGCTCTGAAAGTATATTATCAGTTTACAGAAGAGTGATTCTAAACACAATTTATGTTTTGAGGAAAAGCATCAAGTTGTGTCAAGTTACAGGGCTTCAAGTCAAGTCCAATTATACCAAGGTACGTCTGAAGTCTGACACTGGTCCAATTCACGGCAAGTCCACACCTCTGGCCTTTACGGATGCAACTATTTGGCTCATTGCAGCCTGAAGAATGCCTGAAAAGGTAACTAAAGTAAAATAAACTAAGTAAATAAATAATTAAGTAAGAGTAAATTGTGAAATATCATGTAAGCTTTGGAGGGGTAATTTTGGAAAAAAAAATCAATATTGCGATTCAATTTCCTAATCATATATTGTACCTATTACAACGTTTAGATATGAACTTCTAATCTAAAACAAGGATTGCATGCATTTGATATCATGTTTGTAGAAGACTCAACTACATGGAAGCTCATTGCAATTTTGATTCAGTTGTGATCAGTCTGTGCAGCACTGCAGCATACCCAATCTTTGCAACCATGTAGAGCATCAGGGGAACAACTGGAGAGTCATCGTTGCCATAAATGATAAAGCCCATCTCGTGAAGACGCTTTCGGAAATAGGCTGTATTCTTCGCCAACTGCCTTATACGATCACAACCTGGAGAAGACAGCCGGAAATGTACTTACACGGACATATCACAAAGGCTAGAATCCAATATAGACTATTGTGACTGCCACACATTTCTGTACAATAAAAATAATGAGAATTTTAAAAGATTAACAAAAGAGATGATAAAAATACAAGCAGCTAAGATTAAATTCTGTTCACATCTGAGAATGGAAGTGCCATGGGGAGATCAAGGCTTTCACTGTGTGTTATGTTTGTGCTGCTTTCACAAGAGAACTCTGTGAGAAGAAGCAAACATGAATCTGTGAACTCCTTTGAGCAATGTGCAAATACATAGTTTTGTTTTCTATGAGGAAAATGTCTTACCAATGATAACAATTTTAAACTGGGATGGTAAATGCAAAGAGAAGAGTTACGTAAGACTTTCTGTCAGATATCATTAGTTAGCACTGACATCTGGTGGTCAAAGTGAAAGCTACATCAGCTGCATTAACAAACTTAAATGCAATCACAGAAATGGACTTGACAAGATCATTTACAGTACACAATAACATACACTATAATAACAATAAAACATGTTCATTTAAAACAATTAGCATAGATATAAACAGACCTATAGTTGAGCCGTCCTCTCCCATAATGCACTTCATAGAAGTGATGATCTGCTCCACCACAGGAGGAGACATAGAGGTGGCGTAGACCGCACTGTGGGAGTGGGAGCGCAGGTAATCGATCATCTCCTACAATCACAATCAGGAACTAAGTCAGAATACTTTCATATAAAACTGCTGTTAGGATTTTGTGTGCTTCAGTAACAATTGACTGCATTGTTGTGGGCTTGATCCCCCTCCCCGTTTTACAGCTGTCCTTGTGCAAGACAGTAGTCCAAGAGAGGTAGGCTTCTGGACTCACTTTAAATGCTTACACATCTGTTTTTAATGATATATGGCTGACACTAGTACAATTATTGTTATTTCATATTTCATGTTTGACATGTTGTTGAACAATCAAGGATTCTGATTTAATCTAATCTACTCTAGTGAGCCCCTGAGTCTCTGAATGTGTGTCAGTCTGAATGCTTGAATGAATACTTGATGTTGAGCTCTTTGAGTGCCCATGGAGTCATAAAAGCCCTGTGTAAATTGCAGCCATTTTCCATTAACGTAACACTTCCCAAACAGCTCTGTAATAATCCGATGAGAGCATTGATGCCTGCAGTGCATGATTCCCTAGAACTGTGATGTTTCTATTAAAAAACCTCAAAGCACTTGGTTCTTACTTTCTTTCCTGCGATGTATCCCCCAGCGGCCCCAAAGCTCTTAGTGAAAGTGCCCATCAGCACATCCACATCACTGGGGTCCAAGCCAAAGTAGTCGACCACGCCCCTCCCCCTGGGCCCCAGTGCTCCGATACTGTGCGCCTCGTCCAGGTAAAGATAGGCCTTGTAGCGCTTCTTCAGGGCAATCACCTCAGGCAGGCGCACTATACTGCCCTCCATGCTGCAGGGGGAGAACAGCTGTTAAGGGTTTGTCAGCACATGTTCTGGAGAGCTCTAGGACAGGAAGCCACAGTGTAATTTGAGAAGGCTGTGTTTAAAGGCAAACGTTCCTCTAAATCAGCTCTGTCAAACAAATCTGTACTTCCAGAAAAGGAGATGTGTGAGAGAAGAGGAACCAAAACAGGAGATGGCTCTGAAAGGTTTTCTGTGCCTGTCTAATGTGGTCATAAAGTGTTTTCAGTTTATGACCGTTATCGATTTTCAGCAACTAAATCTACTTCAAGATCTTTGCCAAGGCATTGACCTTATCACACTATAACAAGCTTCATACTACTACAAAACCTACAAGCAAACCTAGGTGAATTAAAGCTTCACTGGGTAAGATTTCAGCCAAAAAAAACCCCAACAAAAACCCTAAAATAAAAGCATTTATTTCAATATAGATGTTGTTGTAAAACCTTGAGGAACAAGCATCTTTACATAGAGCGAGCTTGCCTGTTCACAGAGCAAACTCTTAATGGGAGATGTTCTAGCTTTGCACTGAACATTCCACAGGATGGCATAACACTGATTCATCTCCACGGAGAATGTTCCAAAGTTTGGGTTTAACTTTCTGTCTCCATGGGGACATGCAAGTGGTATGCTCCCACAAAGAATCTTATACGGTGCTGCTTTAATTCTGACCCCTTGTGGCTGGAGTTACAATCTCAGTACAAAAGTTACAGACCTATTGGGATATTTACTTCAAAATCAACTACGTTTTCAATTAACTTTAATAGTTAACAACCAACAGCAGCTCCCCCCTCAGTCAGGTTTACAAGACCAACAACTTCTGAGAGCAACATCTGCACAACAGACACCAGCTGCTGGAACCAGTCACTTTAATGGCTGTGGGGCAAGGGCGGTGTATAAGGGCCACTTATAGATGAAGAAAAACAAGAAAGTATATTTTCTATACCAAACACGCAAATTTGCCAGAAAAGAAAGATTCCACTAAATATGACTGAGTGCTCGTAACATGGAGATAACTTTATTATTGTTTGCATCTGTACAGTGCAAGCATCTTTTTCCATTTTTTTTCATAAGTACACGAGAAAGAGTGGAAACCAGTGGCTTTAGAATACATCCACACTTGTCCTGTTTGAGCCCAGGTTAGTCCTGATGTAGATATGGTTTTCTATTCCAGCTATTTGTATTCCAATTTAGGTGTGGTCTAGTCTAGTTTGGATTGGGCTTTAGTCCCATGTTTGATGCAGTCTGTGTGCAAGAGTAAACAAGACACCTTAAGTAACTAACACAACAGGTACAACTGCACCCTTGTAAGTTGTGACATGGCTAGAAACAGTCTGTCACCACATTAAGTGACACTGGTATTAGTGTTAGCTCAATACTCAATACCGATTCCAATACCACAATGATAATAAAACACGCTCTTTATTAAGACAATATAAAGTGATTTTTTCAATCCTGTGAATGTGACTTTTTTAGCATCGATACCTACTCAAATGAGTATCTAGTTTCGATACTAGTTTTAGTATCGATTAGTACCTTCATTTTCAATACATTTGACAACCCCAGCTGATATTATGTTCTAGTGTAGCTATTGCATTTCATTTGAATCCAGTACCTGTAGATGCCCTCCACCAGTATAAGGATCTTCTTCCATGGTCTGTGCGTTCTGGGCTGACCATGGACTATTGCTTCTCTGAGCAGTTTCTCCAGACTCTGCATGTCTGACGAGACAAAAATAAACAGTCTGTCTTGCTTTTCTGAACTGTGCATAGCTGGTAAAATATGTTTGTGTACCACAGTAGATGGACTTTGACTCACTGTTGTGCTTGAAGACCCGGATAACAGAGCGAGAGAGTCTGGCTCCTAACACCAGAGAGGTATGGTTCAGCTCATCACTCAGGATCAGGCAGCCCTGTGGGAACCAGCACTCACAAATTAGCATCTACTAGCAATTCCTAGCTCATTTGTTACAGACATTTGGCCATTTAACCAAAAAATTATGGTGGCAAAATTTTCCAGCATTGCATATGTCATTGTGTCCTTCGGCAAAACACCTGGTGAATATGTTAATGGAATTGGTGTAGGTAACAAATCACTGCATAAGCATATCATGATTTTACATTTTGTTTACAATATATTTATGTAAAATACCTAAACAATAGAAACGGGTCCATTGACTTCCTGGTCAAAAATACAAAACTAGCTGCTGGCCCAGTGACATTTTATCATAGCAGCAGAATTTGAATCTTTCAAATAATTGCGTAAGTGAAAGTGAGATATATCTAAAGCACTCAAACCTCAAACTCAGGACAATACAAAATACTCAGACATGCATGAATACAACTTTGAGTGAGCTAATAAGTGAGTTATAACACATATAACATGGTTAAAACCTCATAAAAGTTTGCATAATATGTCTCATTTAAATCTTCAACGATATTATAATGTGTTACATCAGATCTGACAACAGACAGTTGTGGGTGTGTTAGAGCAGCACAGAGAGTGGTAGTGACAGGAAACACCACTGTTTTGGGTTTAACTAGTCACTCAGGAAGTATGCAAAATTTTGTCAGGCAACTGTGGTTAATGGAGTCACAACACTTTAAGGCTGCATTTAAAAGAGCTGGTTAAGTGTTCAGGACTTCAGACCCCATAAAAGTTAAATTGTTATAAGGAGCAGTGAATGAATAATGTTTTTAAAATATAGGGGATTTCAAATTAGCTAGTGTGTATAATAGATATTGTGACATTTACTTATTAAATATAACAATAATACCTTGCCAGTCAAGGCCGGTATATTCATAGAGTTGGTGGCAAACCCCATCCCAAAAGTCATGGCGGACTCCACCCCAAGAAACCGAGCGGCCAGTTTCTCCAACTCCTCATGTCGGTCCAGGTTACCTTTAACACAGGTGCAAAAGGGTCATTCATCCAAACACTTTCACAGTTAGTGCAGAAGAATTTTGGAAACTCATAATATTAGGATCATATCACTATAATGGAAATGCTATAGCATCCATGTTGTTTACATCTATATGTACTGACTTGTTTTAGCATGTGTTTAGTATACTGGGCAGTATTAGGTTTTACTGTATCATTAATACTGATTTTGAAGGTGATGAATCACGCTCTAAATAATCACAATAGAAACAATACAACACTGCATTGTTTTATCCCTATTAAAATTAAATGCAAATGAGCATATGCACTATTTTATCACAAGTCATCTGTTTTTGATTAAATATATTACGCTAAATTGACCCCTGTGAGCTTTCAGTCATGTTAGACCATTGTTACCGCATCAAAAACATACCTGGAGTTGTTTCATTCACACATGTCCTGCATCCCCAAAGCTCAAAATGCTCTGTCCCACCTTGTGATGTCATCAAGTTTTAAAGTTAACAGCTATATTTATCCTCAATTGAACTACTTTACTCTACAATACCCTAGAATAACCACAAGCTGTTGCCTTTTTAAAGGCAACAACTTGTTTTACGTGTTGTTGCCTCAGAAAGTCTACAATATCTTCTGGTGCACCGAGGAGTGAAGAAGTTTCAGCGAGGCTAAAACGACAGATGTAGCTTCAAAGTTTGGCTGCAAACTATTCAAATGGTTCTAGTGAATGTGTATGGAGTTTAAAAACACAGTGGAGCACATCCTATATCATTATTCAATGACATCACATGCTGGAACAGAGCGTTTTCAGTTTGAGAGAAGAACACAGCTTAAATATGCACGGTAAATCAAAACACTTTAAATATAGTGTTAGGTAATGTATCAAAAATTTGATCCTTGATGACTTTGTGTGACTAAATGCATGTTGCGCACAAATTTCTATATACAATGTTTGTTTGTGTTTTTGCTCATTTGGATCACGATTACCATTTAGGTTTATACTTAAAATCACCTATTGTTCAGTGGTGTTTACTTGCACAACTGGCAGTAGATCATTACAATGATAACTCAAGAGTAGTGCAGATATGCTGTGAATTATTGAGGGAAAATGTGATTGGAATGTCATTTGTTTAACCTTTTCTCTGTGTCCTATGCTATCTGCTTCTCCTCTTTGCTCACTAGCATACTAGAACTTGAAATTTGATTCCAGCACTTGAAACACTGAGTACATTTTATATAGCCAGTAAAAATCAGATAACTGGAATAACTCAATACATAGATCTGAGTTTTGCCTGGTGACATGTGTCAGTTAAGCAGTAATCGTTGTATTTGGAAAAGTTTAAAATAACACTTTCAGTTTTTTTTCTATCTTTTTTGTCTTTACCATAAAGACAAAAAAGAAAGGAGAAGTGTGTAAAAAACTGCCATTTTTACGCAATTGTCATTTTCAAAACCTGGACAGATGTGAACTGTCAACAATCAAGTTTTTGGTGTGCAAGTAAACATAGTCACTGATAACCCAATCAGACAACTGCTCAGTTTACAAGCAACTGACCAGCCCTAATTGAATTCTATAGCACTAAAGCTGCAGTATTGCTAATTTTCAGTGTGTGCTTGTACCCATTTCCTGCCTGGTGCTGGCCACTCCCACTCCGTACTTCATGGTGATTTCAGCTGCAGCATCAGCACAGGGACCAGTGTTTTCTGCAAAGCCCAGATAATTGTACGAGCCCAGATTGATCACATCACGCACTATTCGCCCTGTGTACCTGCAAGGACAAGAGAGATGGGCCATCACCACAGTGCCAAGGCCTCCTAGACCACTGCAAAAATAACTTTTGAATGGCACCATCATAAATTACCATGTTTTTATAGCACATGAGAAAACAACTACAATACACTATTTTTCATACAATGTTTACTAAACCTTTTAATAAACTGAGAGTTGTGCTAAGAATGATTCTTACTCAAAAGTCCAGTTGTAATCATGGGATACCCTCTCCATTAGATCCATGGTGGCTCCAGGGACACTGCATATTGGCCGGTTTAGGATGTCACGCACTCGGGTGTACACGTTCCAGGTGTAGAAGTTTTCAAACTCTTGGTAAAGAGGCACAAAGTCCTGAGGAGAAATCAAAAGAAAAAAAAAAAACACCAAT
>JACM01052328.1:0-15646 GCA_000787095.1 Periophthalmodon schlosseri | reverse complement strand
AAAAAGTTGTAGGAGTGAAGACGTCTCTCTGCTCATCCAAACCGCTTCGATCGATCACAAACATCACTCCAAATTGTACTTGGAGAGGGTAAATGAGAAGAGGAAACAACTATAACGTGGTTAAAAGCTCTGAAAAGTCGATTTCTGCTTTAAGAAAATAACATGTAACAATAGCATGTGGTCAGTCTGTCCCAGGGCAGGTATGACTACGGAAGGTAGCACCACCTCCGAATGAGACTGAGGAGAGAATAAATAATACGTCCCATTATATGAAGTGTCTTTGATTGACTCGAACAGCGCTACCTTAAACACTACTACTCCCAAGTGTTTGTTCGTTTTGGAATTTATGCAGTGAAATTGTCCAAGGCCTGTCACAATAAATACTGTATCGACTGTACTATTAGCGTTCAGTATATGTTAGATGGAACAATATTTTTGGGGATCTTTTTGTTATTTTTCCTGTTCTACAATTAGATTTGAGCCATTGAGGGTTGAATAAATAACTTCTATGACTCATTATAGATACAAACTGACTACCAAAGTGTTTCATTCTCCTATTTATTTATTTCTGTTTGTGTTTTTTAACCATATCATACATTTTTTTGAGGATAATTCTACTTCAGGCTTATTGTGGCATAAATTCGTTTCAGTATCATCGTTTACCGTCTATATTTTCTTCAGCAATATATCGTGCTTCAAAATTTGCTATCATGACAGACCTATCTTACCTACTCGTCTTTCTCTCATGCAGTGTGTTTGTTTGTTTGTTTGTTTGTTGTAGGCACGAACTCGGAGCAGTCCAACGCCTCAGAGACCGACTCAGAACGCAAAGATGAACTCAGCGACTGGTCCCTGGCTGGAGAAGACCAGGACAGGTCTGTGACTGGAGAAAACTCACTGCACTAAATGCGTGTGCACCAGGGCCGTGACCATAGACTGTACATATAAATGGACGTAGCTAACCCGCTAGCGCCACGTTCTAAATAGGAAGTGATCGTGGGCGCGCTTCCGGCTCCAGTTCACATTACATTGAAAAATTGTCACGTCTCTCTCTGTAACTGCCGCTGTCAGCCTCGTCATTTTGGTCTTAAATGTTCGTATTAACCCTCTACATGATCCTGGGGTTTTTATTTCACTATTGTGTCTGTAAATCAAGATATGAACATTAGTAACAGACAAATCAGGCGCCTTCTTTCCCCGAGGTCGCTCCCTCTAGCGTTAGCAACAGGTTTGATTGACAGTGTTGCTAAGCGCCCGCTTCCGGCTAGTGTTAGCAACAAGTTTGATTGACAGCGTTGGTAAGCAGGAGATGGGCTCTTAGCGACACTGGGAAGGGGCCTTACTTTCAACAGCCTCGCTCCAGATTGGCTCTTTGGTTGCTATGATACTCGCGCTTGGAATTCCAAATATGGAACTCGGCTCCAAATTGGCCCCAGTAACTGCTCCGGCCTCGATGAGCTTCATTTGACTGGAGCCGAACGCCGCGGGCGACGTCACACTCACTTAGTCCACTTCTTTACACAGTCTATGGCTGCGACAAACGATTTTATTTTAGTAGTCGACTGCTTAACAATTATTTCTATTTTAAATTTGTACACTATTGTAAAATTGTACACATTCTGAACCAGATAAAGTGACTGACGGCTAGAGAATATTTACACATAAAGCTGTGTGTAAGTTTGATGAATGTTTTCTTTTTGAACAGGGAGCGGGAGAGGGGCTCACGTCCACAGAGGGACAGTCGCAGGAGGCCTGGGCCGGGCCGAGGGAGAGGAGGATCCGGAGGGAGAGGCAGAGGACGAGGAGGATACAGTAACACATCTGGTACTGTTCGGTCAGGTTTACAACAGTATAGACTGGAGCAGTGGTGGAAGAAGTACTCAGTTTTGTTACTTAAGTAAAAGTACAGATACCAGGGCAAAAAAAAAACTCAAGTAAAAGTATCACATGAAAAAATCTACTTAAGTAAAAGTATTAAAGGACCTGTTTAAAAATATACTTAAAGAGTAAAAAGTAAAAGTATTTTGAGCAGATTTTGAGCTCTTATAAAGCTTCAAATGTTTTGATTTTGATAAAGATTTGTGCGTAATTTTGTTCAACAGAAACAATTTAAATGATCGTTTTTCTAGCCGTTTTTATTTGTATATTTTTGTTTGCTCAAATTGTGAACGTGTTAAAAATAAACCCTCAGCCTTTTCAGCAGGTCTCAAGCAATAATAAAAAATACTTTTACTTTTCAGTCCTGTTCAAAAATGTAGTGGAGCAGAAAGTACAGATACTGCTCTCAAATGTAGTGAAGCAAAAGTGAAAGTATCCACTTTAAAATGTATAAATGGATGTTAATCACGTGAACAATACAAGTACACAATATTATAGTGTATATTTTTGTCCTTTATTTTTCGATTATCTTTGTTATAGTAGGTAATGTGTAATATGAACGACCAGATCCAACACGTTTTCATTTATCATTAATTTATTTCTGTAGTGAAGCTTTTTAAGGCAAAATAAATCAAACTGGTACAAAATTACTGTTTTAGTTACTCAGCAATACATTTCTAGGGCTGAGAGATTTTGGGAAAAATATATATCGTATTTTCCGGACCATAAGTCGCACTT
The DNA here is from genome assembly GCA_000787095.1 of Periophthalmodon schlosseri. Taxonomy (NCBI): domain Eukaryota; kingdom Metazoa; phylum Chordata; class Actinopteri; order Gobiiformes; family Gobiidae; genus Periophthalmodon; species Periophthalmodon schlosseri. The sequence continues at coordinate 13,030 of JACM01052328.1, read as the reverse complement.
TTTTTTCATAGTTTGGCCGGGGGTGCGACTTATACTCAGATGCGACTTATATGTGAAATATATGTTTTTTTCTTCGTTATTATGCATTTTTTGGCTGATGCGACTTATACTCCGGAAAATACGGTATATACTCGCAATTAGATTATCGATTTATGTTTTAATTATCGGATTCTGTTCAAAGTTCTCATTTTAAACACATCCAGAAGAATTTACAAAAAACTAAAGTATGAACAGACAAACTAATACAAAAATAACATTTCAGAACATGTTTATACAGATCTAAACTACATGATTAGCAGGTTTAATGCAGAATAAGACCTGATGGAGACACAGGGAGGGCATCTGACACACAGGGACATATCAGAACATGTTTGTACAGATCTAAACTACAGGGTTTGCGGTTTTTATGCAGAATAAAACAGGGGATGCTGCAGCTTTGCCATTTGCTAATTGTGATTTCGATTTGATTACGATTTTCAGGCTACCGAGACCACGACGCTAACCACGCGTACGGCTCTATGGAAGCCAACACCGAGACCGACCAGACGGCCGACACCGACGCCAGCGACTCCAACCTGTCCGCCAACCGCCGCCGTCGCTCCCGGAGACGCAGGACCGACGAGGACGCCACGCTCATGGACGGGATGAGCGAGTCCGACAACGCGTCTGTCAGCGAGAATGGAATTGGTGGGTTCTTAAGGAACGGCGAACAGGGAAATGATCAGACGTGGGCCCAAGTAGAGTTATATTCTGAAAACGAAGGATTTTGAGTTGATCTCTGATTTTAAAATAGAATAATAATAATAATTAATAGGCCTGTCACGATAACACATTTTGAAGTACGATATATTGCTGTAGAAAATATAGACGATAAACGATAATACTGAAACTAATTTATCCCACAATAACCCTATCCATTTAAAATGTTTCAAATTTTTAATTGCTATGGCAACAGCGCAATTTTTTATTTATTTTTTTATCCCCTGTGAAATCCAAGGTGGGTGATTTGTCTTGCCCAATGACACAAAAACGGTTGGAGCAGGGATCAAACCGCCAATCTTTAAAGGTGCACTGTGTAACTTTCGGTGGAGCGTACGCCACCTGCTTTTGAGTTTTTGAGATGTTATCGTTTGCCTGGAATGTTCCGCAGTACGGTATTAAATGTATTCATCTCCATGGAGACGCTATTGTGACACCAACAGGCCAAGTTTCAGGTTTTTCAGGTCTGTGGAGAGGGGACCCCACATAGGAATGTTTTTAAAGCACTTTTTAGCTATGAAAAAACATCTATCTTGCATTTAGTCAATTACAGGCAATTTTAATGCTATACCTTGGGATATTTCAGACTAAGCAAATACAGACAAGCAGATGGTGGACGCCCCCAACCAGAAAAGTTCCTCAAGTGTATATCTGTTGTGTAATAGTTTTCCTCTTCCAACGGAGCAGTAGTAACTCTTTCCTCTAATTTAAAGTTACTGCTATTTGCTCTTTTTTGCTCACTTTTTCATTCTTAGTTCTGTGTATGTACAGTTTACAAATACAGAGACGTATGCAAAAGTACAAAGTGATAGTTTTGATTCTGGTAAAATCTCCAGATGAGTCCGAAGCCAAACCTCAGCGTCGTAACCGCAGTCGCCGTCGCCGTGTGCGTTACCCCGAGGAGAGGCAGCCAGGTAACCGTGGTGACGCCCCGGAGCAAAGCCGTGTGCATAAACTTACTAAACCCAAACGTTAACCCACTTTAACGAGTGTCGTCTAACCTGTGTGTGAATGACAGTAATATCTAAGTGTCCCTCTGACGGAGAGCGGACGGGGGGGCTGCTTGACGATGCTGTGCTTAATGTTTTGGAGTTTTATTTGAAGTCTGTGAACGCAGTGATTAGGGCTGGGGCGATACGGCGACAAAAATCTAATCCTGATCTGATCCACGTGACGACGCGCTGCTGTGTTTTTCATAATAATATTGTTCTTCGGCCTCTTTAGCTGCATGAATCCCACACACATCAGAGTCACTCGTCGCACAGACACATACAGTTCAGCTCCGTATGTACAACATCTGCTTCCTCATTATAAGACCGCAAAGATAAACAGTTCACGAGCCCACAACATTATTCATTCACTCCACACTCTGTGATTGTAAGCCGCTGTTGTAGCCACAGCTGCCCTGGGACAGACTGACTGAAGCGACGCTGCCAAACTACGCCATCGGCCCTTCCGACCACCGCCGACTAGGCGTGGGACGATGCTGACGTTTGTTGTCACGATTATCATGTCCAAAATAATTGAATAAACGATTATATCACGATAATTATTAAAGTTGTTGACAGTTTAAAATGTTCTGGATATGAATAATTATAATTTTAATATTATGAATAAGGGAAAACAACAGGGATTTAGAAGAGAAAAGTAGCTTTTTTAGCGCATTCTGGTGATATAAAGGCGATTATCTTTGTTGGCGATTCTCACAATTATTAAAAAAAACGATTATTGTCAACCCTTTTTATCACGATAAACGATATTACTTCTTATTGTCCCATCCCTGCCGCCAACACACACACACATCACTTTCACACTAGGCAGTGTGGGTGAAGTGCCTTGCCTAAGGACGCAACAACCGCTTTTACCACTAGCGCCCCACTGTGGCACCTGATATTTCCAGCGGTCTCCCGTCTCCTAACCAGACCTGGCCTTGCTTTGCTCCTGAGGTCTGACGTGTCGACATATCGCTCCACCCTAAGCATGACTTTGCATCGGTGATGATGTGATTCAGATTTAAACGTTTTATCCACTGGGAAAAAAAACAAAAACCTATCGATTTTGTTTCAACAGTGACAGTGGCAGATTACATATCCAGAGCCGAATCTCAAAGCCGACAGCTGCCTAAAAAGGACTCCAAGAAGAACAAGGAAGTGGTGAGTATCAGGAACAACTGATCTAACTTACTTAACAATATCTAACTTACTCTCCAGGCTCCAAAAACTCTGTATTTTAAACCCTGCTTTACAATTCTACATCAAACTACGGTTGTCACGCTAATGAAACTTCTAACTAGATTTTGATACCAACCAACATGTATGTGACATATTTTAGAGTGTAATTATCAATACAACATCATAGGAGTGTATTTAAAGGTCCTTTATTACGCAAAATTGACTCTTGTGAGCTTTAAGCCATGTTCTAACGCTGTTTCCTCCTCAAAAACAGACCTGGAGTTGTGTTTAGTTTCATTCACACATGTTTGAGTAACACTTCACATCAGTTTCCAAGGCTGAAATTATCCAAATGATTCTAGTGTATGGAGTTTAAAAACACAGTGGAGCACTTCCTGTATTACTACATGACATCACAAGGTGGAACAGAGTGTTTTCTGTTCGGTTTGTGTGTTAAACATGTGTGAATGAAACAAAACACAACTCTGGGTCTGTTTTTGATGAGGAAACATTATAACATAGATCAGAAAATAGCGTAACACGGGCCCTTTAATATTACCATGCGATGTTATTCTAGTTCTGATATAAACCAAGAAGATTATTATAAAACTATTCAATAAAGGTCCAATTTTGTCCTTTTTTTCCAGTATAAGAACCAGCTTAAATGAGTATCTAGTTTTGCTACGAGCGTTAGTATTGATAAGTATCTATGTATTGCTTCTTCGAATCACCAATCGGATCAGTGGACAAACGCTCTACCAACTGAGCCACTTTCTCACATAAAGTCATTGCTCCTTAAGGACGATTTTGTATAAATAAATACATAATAAATAAATAAAATAAATCCATATATATATACGACTTGATACGAGAACTAGATACTCATTCGAGCAGTTACCAGTAATGAAACAAAACGAACTCCCGTTGCGTTTGTTGTACCAGGTGGAGCCGATAGCCGAGCACAGCCCCCCGTCTGCCGCGGCCACGGCCAACGGCTCCAACGGCTCCAACGGCGACGGCTCCGCGCCGCAGCGGTCGCCGTCGGAAACGCAGGGCTCGGTCTCCCACAAAGGCGACGCCACCCAAACAGTGCTCAACGGCGTGTCGTAGTTTAAACGCAACAGGTTTTCAGATACTTCGAAGGCTCCCGACGGCCTGCAAGCATTTAATTTCAAGCACTGTTCTTTGAAACCTGGTCTACTGCTACTCTTTACACATAAACAGTGTGTCCAGTTTTTCATTTTAATACGATTTGTACAATATTTCTTATAGTTCTTCCTGTATGAGCTTGCCAAAGACAGTTAGATACACTTCACTGTCCTCGTCAGCCCCTCTTCAGCTCAGGGAGAGGATTGGCTGAGCACAGATATTGGAGATAGACAGGGATTACTGCTCAACTAAAACTGTGGTAACCAATTTAGTAGCAGGGTTTAAAAAATAAGACATGTATCTACCTTAAACTAAACTAAATGCTTCCCCGATACTTCTGTGCTCCCCACGTTAGTCCGTGATTTTATTTCCACACCGAGCTTCAGTCAGCGTTTGTGCCTTGAGTCGTTTTTAACATGAAATCCTTCAGTTTTTAGTCTCACTGGGGCCATAATCGGGTTTTTTAGCCAATCAAATATATCAGTTAATATCAGTTATTAATTAGATTTGATATAGTGAAAAAATAATCAATTTAAAGTTGTATGTAACTTTTCCTGTGGAGGTTCTGCATTTTCTCCGTGGAGATGTTACTGCTTTGACCGTACGGCATTAAACATATCTGTCTTGCGTTTATTCAGTTACAAGTGTTATATTACAAAAAAAACAAAAACATTAAAAAAACATACATTCTCACAGTGAGTGGGCTCGCCTCTCCGCAGATCTCTCCGTGGGTTTACCTTTAGATGAGCTTAATGCCGTACAGCGGAACATTACAGACTAAGCTTGTCACGATAACAAATTTTGAAGTTGTGCCACTGATAAAAACCCTAAAAAATGATTGTTCCATGTAACATTTACTGAACGATATAAAGTCGTAACAGGCCTGATCATTCAAAACGTTTAGAATTTTTAATCGCTATGGCAACGGTGCTCTTTTTTTCATACGTAGCCCCTGTGAAATCCGAGGCGGGCGATTTGTCTTGCTCGACGGCACAAAAACTCGACAGCGTATTTACCGCGACAGGCCTATTACAGACAAAGCGATAACATCTCCACGGAAACAAGCAGACGTCAGACCCTCCGCCGGGAAATGTCACGTACTGCACCTTTTAATCCGTTAATATCAAAAACGAGCTCGCGTTTTTCTCCCCGAAGTGCTCGGTTTGTACGTTTGTAGAACCAGTCGCGAAACACGAAGCCTGTTTTGAAATTAACCACGAAACTACAAAAAACTATTAGGTCGTCTCTTCACAAAGTGCGAATATAGTTACTTTAGTTGAAAAATAGCTGGTTACCTGAAGTTTACACACTGCTCTGACGCCTTTCTAACACACAGAATGTAATTGGGTTTATAGTGTCTGAGAAGTCCAGTTTTGCTTTATTATAAATGTGTTGAGGAATTTGAATTTAGCTGCGTTTATTTTATTTTTTCTTTCTTTTCAATATGCAACCACTTAAGTCGTAGAACACAGCGTAGGACATAGATCACATGTAAACTTTGCACTGATGTACTGTGTAACCGGTTCATTTTTAGCCTCTGGATTCGACCGCTCACTGTTGAGTACTGGACAACGATGTAGCGTCAGCGTGGTTTTCCTGTAAACCAAATCTCAATTCGAACATTTGAACGTTATTCCATTCAAAGGGACGTTTTGGCTTTTCCGACGGGGTTTTATGAGGTGGTAGACGGCTATTGTAGACTTAAAGAAGCACTGTGTAACTTTTCTGGTTTGGCCGGTTTTGGGGTTCGCTAAGATCAGCTAAGGCTTTACCTGCAGAAATTCTAATCATGAAATCAGGCGAAATCGAGATTATTTCAAACTATTACTTCTACTACTGTTAAAATGTACACGTAGAAAGTGAAAGTAGACGGAATATAATTTATTTGTACTATTTTATGTCGGTTTTGAAAGAATTTGTAGATTAGAAATTGGCTTTGCTCCAGATTTGGAATCGAAAACTTGTTTGGTTTTTTTTCGATTCCAACATTTTTATAATAATGTAATAAGCAATAATTGACATGACAACTGCGTAGCCTTACCATCAGCTTTTGTCCAAGAAGATGTTTCTACTTCACCTGGAATGTTCCACAATATAGCTTTAAATGTAGTCAATAACAGGTCTTTTTGTTGCTAAAGAAATACATTGAAAAACATGGGTGCTACTGTGAGCGGGGTCGCCTCTCCACAGATCTGACCTGTAACTTAACCTGGCATCCAAACTTGCCTGAAATGACAACTGCACAGCCTTACCGTCAGCTCGTGTCCATGACGACGTTACTGCTTTGCCCGGAATGTTCCACAATATAGCATTAAACTCACCTGTAACTCTTTAGAGGTAGATAAGTCCGACGCCGTGCTGCGGAACGTTCTAGGCGAAGCACTAACATCTCCGCGGCGACGAGCAACCGCTAGAAAAGTTACACAGTGTACCTTTAATATTGTACTGCTGTAAATATAGCAAGAAGTCGTGGTCTCGTATTTTTTGGGGTCCTTAAGGCCTTTTAAAAACCCTCTTCAAAAAAAACCAAACTGTCCCTAAACTAGACAAAAGGTCAGAATTTAATATCCGAAAAAAATTCACGAAGCTGTACGAAAAGTGTTGAAATGTTCCTGGAAACGGTAGCCCAGGACGACGCCACTTTCCAGGTTCTTCCATAAAAAACTGGTCACGACTGTCCCGCTGAGGATGGAGGTTTATTTGGGTTATTTATTTTAAGAGAATGTACAGTATTTAAACATAAAAAGAGACAAAGGAAAAAGTCTTGACACTAAAACAGGCATTACTGGATTCTTTCGGAGACAATTTGGACTACTGAGAGTTGTGTCTGTAGTGTTTTCGTTGGCTCAACTACAGTATGTTTTATAAGGATTGTTCTGGTTGGTTGATGTGCAATATGTTTTGTATGGGTAGTTCTTAAATAAACTTGATTTTCCATGTGGATCTTCACAGAGTCCTCAGCCGTCTCATTTATTATTACATTTTGGTAAGAATCCCGTTTCAAGCGTGACTAGAAACTGGAACGTTTTTGAATTACTGGGTTTCAGACATTACCACATTCTATAGGACAATATTATTTCATACAGATGGGGGCAGCATGGGTCATGAGCTTTGGGTAATGACCGAAAGGACAAGATCGCGGATACAAGCGGCCGAAATGGGCTTCCTCCGCAGGGTGGCTGGGCGCACCCTTAGAGATAGGGTGAGGAGCTCGGTCACACGGGAGGAGCTCGGAGTAGAGCCGCTACTCCTTCACGTCGAGAGGAGCCAGCTGAGGTGGCTCGGGCATCTGTTCCAGCATTTATAAAGGGGAAAAACATAATATAATCTTAAACATATGATCTGTGTCTTTAAGTCATTTGTAAATTCAAATGATCAAGAGTCAAAATTGGTTTAAAAATACAAAAAATTAGAATTCCTACTGCATTTTTTAAAATGAGATCTGGGCATCTCAAAACATTCAGAGCCAGTGTGTATTGTGGGTTTCAGACGACGTCACATCGTTCTACAGGTCAATCATGTTTAATACAGACGGGAGCAAAAATGAATATTCTTTTTAAAATGCAGGTTTTTGTTGTAATAAAATGAGTTCTTGGGTTTATTCAATAACATTTGTGAATTCACTTTTTGGATATTTCATGGCAAAGTGCAATGTAATTAATAGGGAAAACATGACATAACTTTCTAGAATTTTGGGAATTTTAGACTAGGAGCATTTATAAAGGGGAAAAACGTAATATAATCTTAAACATATGATCTGTGTCTTTAAGTCATTTGTAAATTCAAATGATCAAGAGTCAAAATTGGTTTAAAAATACAAAAAATTAGAATTCCTACTGCATTTTATCATTAACAAATACTTAAATTCCCATGTGACTAGAATCAAGCGTTGGACTGATTCCCTGTACAATTTTAAATGAGCCAATCATAACTGACTTAACTGTATTAACTTACTGTACTACTTATTACTTAGTACTACTCTCTATCTTCAAGTGTCCAGTTCATACAGCCTCATATTAATGACCACACCTGCCTATAATGTGATCATAATTTACATCCCATAATAGTCACTGATGAATTGCGACTAATTATTAACTCACTGAACCAGTTTAAATTACTATTCTGAAGTCATCATTTTGATTTGTTTGAGTTTTTACACAAATGATTTCCAATAAACATCTTAATCCACAACAGAACCTTCCATTTATTAAACTTGATTATATTACAACAAAGAAAAGACAGTGAACAGTTTGTAGATGGTGTAGAAAATGTGTTTGTTGATCTTCCAAAGCAAAATCCTGATCACTTCTTCGTCTGGCCGTCCATTAGGTCCTTGGCTTCATTTATTTTAGCTGCGAGGTACGGAGACCCCCCTGAAACACAACCAAAAGATAAGTTAAATTATATTATTTTGTAGTTAAAGATGCACTGTGTAACTTTTCTGGCGGAGAGTCGGTCGTTTGCTAGTCTCCGTGGAGATGTTATCGCTTTGCCTGGAATGTTCCACAGTATGGCTGTAGTTCAGTAGTAAATTTTATTTCTATAGCACATTAAAAAACAACTTCAGCTGCCACAAGTGCTTCATATAGAAAGTCAACAAAAAAAACAAATACACAGATCACACGATACATAGGAAAAGAACAAAACACCTGTATATCCTGTGTAGCTTGTGTTAAATGCCAGGGAGGAGAGGTGGGTTTACAGTCTAGTCTTAAACTGCGTTAAAGACTGAGAGGATCTGACATGCAGAGGGCGCTGTTCCCCTCATCTTATCTAACTGATCTAACTAATCAAACTAATTTAACTGATCTAACTTCTCTATTCAATTGCTGCGGTTATTATGTCTAAAAAATGCATTCACAACATTTAAAGCATGTATTCTTAATGTGAGCGGGGTCGGTTCTCCACAGATGCATTTAATGCCATACTGTGGAACATCCCAGAAATAACATGTCTATAGACAACGGAAACTAGCGAGGCGACGTATCCTCCACTAGAAAAGTAACTTAGCAAACGTCCAAGTTAAATTACCATCTATGAATAAATTATCTAAAATACATACACTGCCAGTCAAAGGTTTGGACACACCCTCTCACTCAGTGTTTTTTTTTTCTTTATGTTTACTACTTTCTACATTTACTATACGGTACATACAGAAGACATCAAATATATGAAGTAAGATGTTTGGAATTATGTAGTAAAGCAGCAAAGCAAAGGGTGGCTACAATGAGGATTTGAATATAAAACATAAACAAGATATTTAGTAGAGTTATTTAACTTTTTCTTTGCTACATAATTCCATACATCTTACTTCATATATTTGATGTATATAACATGTAAAAGTGGTAAACATAAAGACAAAAAAAAAAACTTTGAATGAGAGGGTGTGTCCGAACTTTTGACTGGTAATTTATATGTTTTATTTTTGTACTTACCTCGATCTGGATGGTTTAGAATCATCAGTTTTCTGTGAGCTTCCCTGATTTTATTCTTATTGGCTGTTGGGCTAAACACACAAAATGCAAGTTGTAAAATATAAACACAATACTATATAGTTAAATAAACAATATTGTGATAATTAGTTAAATAAGGAAGCTACAGAATTTACATTACATATTTAGTATAGTCAAAGAAAACTTCATACGAGTGGCAGACAAATTTAAAGGTCATGGCCAAAATAATTGCGATTAACGATAATATCACGAACATGATTAAAGTTGCTGACGGTTTAAAATGTTTTGGCTATTAATAATTATAATTTTAATGTTATGAATAAGTTCCATGTTTAAAACTACTTTTATATAATTTAACTTTTTTATAAATTTAACTACTATGATCTAGCAGAGAATATTATGGATAAGTAGCTTTTTTCTGAACATTCTGGAGATATAATGGGGATTATCTTTGTTGGAGATTCTCACGATAATATAAAATAAAATACGCCACGAACGATTATTGCCGACGCTTTTTAATCACGATAAATGATATTATTGTTTATTATCCCATCCCTAGTCCTGGTTTGAGTCTAGTTTTGTTGTTAAGTCTTGTTCTAGCCCGGGTTTAGTCCCAATTTTAATGTCACGTGTGAACAGCTCAGACCAGTGTTTATTACCATTGTGTTCTTGAGCAAGACACTTCACCCATTTTGTCTATGTTTGAACGTGACACAATCTCTGCATAGGTAGTGTCACTTGAATGTAGTGTGATTCGTAACGCAACTTACCTGATGCCTAAAACTAATGACGCTTCTCTCTTGGTCATTTTTGGCTCAAACCCTCCTCTGTAGTAGCCTCCACCGAAAGCCTACAACAGCACACTTTTAATCAGTAAAAATAAGCAGTTTGAGCAGTTATATAACTTATGGTATCGATTTGATTTAGCCTTTGTTTATATGTTCTGGTGCGTGTAAAACCACTGACCGTAGACGGGAAACTCTTCAGAGCCTGTTTCATTTGAGGCTCCACCTGTTTTATGGCCTGCATGGCATAACGACCTGCAAGAGAGGAAGACGTACAAGGCGAAAATATATTTATAGATGTATTTAGATGTCTGCGCTCTATGGCTCCTCTTTATTTGAGGGAGTTACTGCAGCTCTATTCTCCACCCAGAGACCTGAAGACACTTTGGTACTGCAGAATTCCAAATATCCCACTTAAAGTTGTAATGTATAATTTAACAGTAATTAGGGAAGAGATACTTAAGTGTTAGACATTTTTTCTTTAGTAATTTGACAATTTACCTGCAAATCCTGCTGCAGCCAGGGCCAGTCCCACGGCCACCACGGAACTGGCCTAAAACAGGTAAGAAGCAACCACATTTAACACTGTAATTCCCATGTGCATGTTGGGTATAATTATATGAAATTATGAATGAATAAAGGAGTTCCTCACATTATATCATCTCTAAAATATATAAATACTGCACTTTAAATACACATTGCAATCGGGTTTATATCATATTTACAAAATCGGGCAGGTAACAATACAACGTGGTAGTCATTCACACAGTAGCTAACATTAGCATAGCACTGGATTTAGCCTTTATTTCTTCTCATTTTTAGTACAAACAATGTCATCTGTGCCGATTAAACAGTGTCTATTCGTCCGCAGAATATCGAAACATCTCACCATCTCTGTAGATTATGTCCAGTGGTTTTTAAACAGGATAATCATAACTTTTGACCTCTTATGTTTCCATCTCCGGAGGTCTGCTGTGTTGTGACGGAAAGCAGCGGGAAGTGTCGTAAAACAGGCACAGAAGTTCTTCAGATTTGATTTTACGACGTTAACGTTTTAAAATTAATATCATCAAAATCCACGGTTATCTGCGTTTATATCGCCTTTACTTTGAGGTTTGGTAACTTTTAAGCTTTTATTTATTATAAAGATATGACATTTATAAAAGTAAACGCTCCTAAACAACTATTTTGTTGCTTGAAAAATAAAATGTTTGGCTAATGTAGGCTGATTCTAGGACATTTAGCACATATATTATTCTGAATGATTGATGATAGTACACCGCAGTTTGAACTCTTGTGATGCAATGCAAAAAAAATAATAATAATAATAATAACAATATATTTAAAGCTGTTAACAAAGGTTTCTGGTCAAATGCAACATCCTTTTACATATGCTACATTAATATGCAATACTTTGCGATGCTCATCTGCTATTTATATATATATATAGTTTAATTAGACTCGATGTAGAAGTGCTCAAAAAGTTATGTGACTGATGACTAAATGTTCCTCCATCCATTCTCTTCCATGCACCTGGGACTGGGTTACAGGGTCAAAGGTCAGAGCAGACATGCCTGGACTTCCCTCTCCAAACACTTCCTCCAGCTCCTGACCCAGCGCTCATGGCCATAGGTGAGTTGGAACATGGGTTGACCTAATTGTTGGGATGGGACTAGACGCAATTTTTCCACAAGACGAGACACGTCTTGAGATTTGGTCTATGGGAACGAGACAAGGTGAAATTTCAATATGAGATTTCATAAATACATTGTGGGGTTCAGTTCTCAAATTTGGTTTAATAATTTTTGCTATTATTTAATTTTTTCGTTTTATAGCGGTCATTGTGTTACTGCTTTTTGGATTTACATCTTCTCAAGAGAGTTTACTCTGCAAAATTAACCCTTTTTGTCCAAGTATTAAAAAAAGAATTCTCACGAGATAATTTTTCTCATGTGTGCACAATCTTGTGGCAGTTTTATCTCACGAGATCTTGTCCCATCCCTCACATATATAATAGGCTCTGTGCACAGCAGCACGCTAGTTAGCTCACTGTGTCTCAAAGCTAACAGTCACTTCTATTAAAATCGGAAAACATAAAATAAACAACCTATTAAAATTTAAATTAATTAAAACAAAGACTCTCCAATTATTTTTATATGTAGAATATTTCAGTTTGTGGCATTGTTTTAATACTTATTATGCGTCAAAATTAGCGTTAGCGTTAGCCAGTGGCGTGCGGTCAGGGCAATCAAGGCAAGCAGTGCTCGTCCAATAAAATCTAAAATCATCGCTGTCAAAACTATAATTAAATCTTTTCAAAATATATGCAAATAATCCTGTTTTCTGTTCACTCCCGCCTGTTTGAAGCATGGTTGAAGTCACGGTGTCCTTTAGTACACCCTACTGGTCACTGAGCAGACTGCAGCAACCGTGATTCCAAACGTCTTACTAAGTTGTATGCATTTAATGTGTAAAATAAATATAGTCATTTGCTACCAGTTTGTATAAAAAGTAGTGTCATTAAATTGTTATCGATTGAATATTGATGTCCACCCCAAGTCTGCTTGCCTAACCATAAAAGTCACTGCATGCCACTGTTACATTCATAATCTTTGTTGGAAATGTGTGGGTCGCATATCTCAGGTTAATGTTTTGATAAATAAAGACATCAAATAAGTTATGGATTGAGCCGAGCCTATTCTGGGCAGAGGGG
>KN472316.1:0-15819 GCA_000787095.1 Periophthalmodon schlosseri | reverse complement strand
TTTCCATTTTTCTTCAGTCTATCTCTCTCCATCTCTCACCCACCCCTTTCTCCTCTCTCTCTCTCTTTCCCCAGCCTCTCTCACCCCACCTCTTCTCTCTACTTTCCTCTAGGCCTCCCCCTCTCTTTTTCTGCCCCCAACTCTCCCCTTATCTTTCTGTTCTTTTCGCTCTGAGCCCTCTCTCTTTCTCTCCCTACCCCTCTCTTCTCACTCCCTCCATCTCTCCTCCCTCTGTCTTTGTCTCCTCCACTCTCTCCTGTTTTCTCCCATCTCTCTCATCCCTCCCTACCTTCCCTTCCCCTCTCTCCGCACCTCCCTTCCCTCTCTTTCCTCTCCTCTTCCTCCTCCCTCTCTCCTCTCATCTAACCACACATGCGTTTTATAAAAATCCCTTCTTCCCTCTGGGCGGTTTAGTCATCTTCACACACAGAAAATCTAACTACAAGAGGAGAGAGATCCAATATGGCCGCCGCGTTAGCACATAATCATTTGACAAAACCCACACGGCGCTCTCTGTGCTTTGAGCTACTCTTTCTCGACCCCTTCTCCGCCCCGGGGCCTCGCGTCGCACTGATTAAAAAGACGAGCAGAAAGAAGAAAGGCAAGATGGGGGCTGTTTTTTAGCGCTAACGCAGATACTGAAATCACCTCCGGACATGGAGAGATAATTGGTTTGACTTAAGGTTGTGTTTTGTTGAATTTTGTTTGAATATTTTGCTGTTGACAGATACAAGAGACAAAAGGAGAGAGGAGACGAGGACAGCGTTTGAATTAGGGCTGCGCGGTTTGGGAAAAAAATGAAATTTCGAATATATGATCAAAAAGGGCATCTGACACACAGGGGAGGGCATCTGACACACAAGGACATTTCAGAACATGCTTGTAGAGGTCTAAACTACAGGGTCAGCAGCTTTTACACAGAGTAAGACTCCATGGAGACACAGGGAGGGCATCAGGGCCTAACCTTGAAGTCCTCTGGCAGCAGTAGTTTGCAGGTCCGGAGGAAGCTGAGGACGTATTTAAAGATGTCTCCGTCGCGGTCGATAAAATAGTGCTGCTTTAAACTGTCCAGGACGATGGGCTCAGTGCCGTTAAACAGACGCCCGATTCTGAAAAGACAAAACACACACGTGAGAGACATGTACTACAAGGAAGACTCATCATTTTAGCAACGTAAAGACACTGTATCTGAACTGTTCTCATGTTTTTGAGCTAAACTTGTCTTTCCCCAGCGAGAGAGAAAGTGAGGGAGGAGAGGAGAGAGGATAGACTTGAAAAGACTTGTTTCAGACCTGTTTCAGACCCGGTTCTTACCTGGACTCGGGGTTAGTCCTGGTTCAGACCCAGTTTAGCCATGGTTCAGTCCTGGTTCTGGTTCTTACCTGGACTCGGGGTTAGTCCTGGTTCAGACCCAGTTTAGCCATGGTTCAGTCCTGGTTCTGGTTCTTACCTGGACTCGGGGTTAGTCCTGGTTCAATCCTGGTTCAGGCCTGGTTCAGTTCTCGTTCTGGTTCTTACCTAGACTTGGGTTTAGTCCTGGTTTAGTCCTGGTTCAGACCCAGTTCTTACCTGGACTCAGAGTTAATCCTGGTTCAGTCCTGTTTCAAACCCGGTTCTTACTTGGACTCGGAGTTAATCCTGATTCAGTCGTGGTTTTGTCCTGGTTCAGACCTGGTTCTTACCTGGACTCGGGGTTAGTCCTGGTTCAGACCCGGTCCTTACCTGGACTCGGGGTTAGTCCTGGTTCAGACCCGGTCCTTACCTGGACTCGGGGTACTTGGTGAGCGTGGCCAGGCTGCTCGTGTACATGTGCCCGCCCACGTCGATGTGAACCGGAGCGTTGGCTTTGGTCAGCTGAGCGGGGGAGGGGATGCCCAGGGGGGAGAGGGGGGAGGCGGGCGAGCGACTGACGGAAAGACGAGACAGGCTCCTACCATCCTGCAATAGAACAACAACTGTATGAGAGGGAGGGAGAGACAGAGAGAGGGGGAGGAGAGAGGGAGAAAGGGAGAGAGAAAGAGAGAGAGATGGAGGGAGAGAGAGGGAGAGACAGAGGGGGGGGAGAAAGACAAAGAGATGGAGGGAGAGAGGGAGGAGAAAGAGAGAGAGATGGAGGGAGAGAGAGAGATGGAGGGAGAGAGAGAGCTAGATGGAGAGAGAGAGAGAGAGGGAGGGATAGAGAGACTAACGGAGAGACGAAACAGGCTTTGACCATCCTGCAATAAAACAACAACAGTATGAGAGAGTGGGAGAGAGAGAGGGAGAAAGAGAGGGGGGAGAAAGAGAGGAGAGGGAGGGAGAGGGGGGAGAAAGAGAGAGAGAGGGAGAGAGAGAGAAAGAGAGGGGAGAGAAAGAGAGAGAGATGGAGGGAGAGAGAGCGAGTGGGAGAGAGAGGGAGAGAGAGAAAGAGAGGGGGGAGAAAGAGAGAGAGATGGAGAGAGAGAGAGAGGGAGGAAGAGGGGGGGAGAAAGAGAGGGAGGGAGAGAGAGACTGACGGAGAGACGAAACAGGCTTCAACCATCTTGCAATAAAACAACAACAGTATGAGAGAGCGGGAGAGAGAGAGGGAGGGAGAGAGAGTGAGAGAGAGAGGGAGAGTGACTGACAGAGAGACGAAACAGGATACTGCAATAAAACAGACGAGTATGAGGGACTGTGGGTGATGTTACAATTAAAAGGTGGCCTGAGCAGCCGGTCTCTTCTACATCCTGTTTGAATCCAGAAAGTTCTGGAACAGGACCATTGAGCAGGACAAGCCTCCTCAGAACATGGGACGGTCCAACAGCTGCTATATCATGTGACTCTCAAACGCAGAACACGCCTCCTCTGCATAACTCTCTTTCATTCAGAACTAAATCTATCTCTTCTTTGACCTCAGATAAATAAGACTTTGGTGCTTCTGTTAGTTCTGCTTTCTCAGGCCTCTGGGTTAAACCACCATGTTTGTTTTTACCTGAAAAGACCATGCGTCTCTCTGATTGGTTAATCCGCCTGTCAGTCACGCCCTCTGGAATCAGGGAGACAGGATCCGGCTCCAGACCCGCTCGTCTTTGTAAAGTTTTGGCAAAGCGCCTGGTTCTGATTAGACAGGAAACTTAAAAGACACTGTATGTAGTTTTATAGTTTATAGTTTTTGTAGTTTTATGACATACTGTGGAAGATTATAGCCACAGGAACAAGATTTACATTGAAACACAAAATGGAAAAACATGCTTTTATTTCAATCCATTTTTTTGTTACATACTGTGGCTTTAACAATCCCTGTAGTTTAACCAGAGCTGGAGACAGGTCAGATCCTCAAATGATTTTTTCACAGTATCTTCAGAAAGTGGAGCCATTATTCAACCCCAAAGACGTGAATATCTCAGAGTTACATAGACCCCGCCCTCCATCTGAAACTACGACATCATCAACATCTAGAACGTGAACGCAACCTACTGAATTATATATTTCATTTGAGTCCATTTTGCTCCCTCAGGCCCCAGTATCAACCTCCTATCCTCCCTCCTCCTTTTGTATTTTCTCGTTTCTAAATCTGTCCATTGTAAAAAAGAAGCTTTGAAGCATGAAAGGTGAACAGGAGGCACCAGGAGCAGGGAGGGAGAGGGAGCTCTGAGCGTCTGTGCCCCAGGACGTGCACTCGCCTGGGGGTAAACCGACACACAGCCCCCTCTAACCTCCAGCTCTCTCTGACGTTCGGCTGGTTGGGTTTATGTGATTGGAATAACTATTGTGCAGAAGGGGAGGTAGGTTAATAATCCCAGTTTGTTTAAAAGACTAGTTTAAGGTTGCTTTAGTCCTGGTTTACTCCTGGTTTAGTCCTGGTTTAGTCCAGATTAGGCCTATAGTTTATGTGGAGGTTTAGTCCAGTTTAACTCCAGACCTGGTTGAAGTCTATAGTCTTACGCAGGTTTAGATTTGGTACTAGTCCATGTTTGGTGCTGAGTTAATCCTGGTTTAGTCCAGATTAAGCCTAATATGTGTGAAGGTTTAGTTCTTGTTTAGACCTGGTTGCAGTCAATAATAGTCATGTTATGCAGGTTTGGACTCGGAACTAGTCCCGGTCTTGGCCATGTTTGGCCCTAGGCTAGTCTTGGTTTACTCAGTACAGATTAAGCCTCTCTTTATATAATTATGAGGAGGTTTACTTCCTGGTTTAAATCTATACAGTAATCTTTTGCAGCTTTGGACTTGGTACTATTAACTTAGTCCTGGTTTTGACCATGTTTGGTCCTGGGTTAGTCCTGGTTTACAGCTTAAACATAGGTATTTATGTGGGGGTTTAGTTCCAGTTTAGTCCTGGTTGCACTTGTAGTCAATATACAGTCATTTTTGCAGATTTGGGCTTGGTACTGTTAATCTGGTCCTAGTTTTGTCCTGGTTTAGTCCTGGTTTTGCCCTGGTTCAATCCTGGTTTAGTCCAGATTAAGCATATAGTTTATGTGGAGGTTTAGTTCTAGGTCTAGACCTGGTTGTGGTCTATAGTAGTCTTAAGAAGGTTTGTGCTAGTCCTGGTTTAGTCCCTCATTAAATTAAATACTCAGTTTTGACTTTGTTTAGTCCTGGTGTAGTCCTTCTATTTACTCAGCTGTTCAGTAAGATACAGAATGAATGATGTCACTTTAAATCTTAACATTTTTCTGAATTAACCCAATGATACTGATAGAAAATGGTCTTGAACTAATCAGGTCCAAATCCTGGTTTAATCCCAGTCCAAACCAGGTCTAAACCCTAGACGATACTAATAGAAAATTGTGTTGAACTGAAAAAAAAAACAACATGCACGTAGGCTATATATAGAACTTAAGCAGAAAAATATAGGCTCTATCTTATTATATTTCTAAATAATGTCTGAAATTCTCCCGTTCTTGCAAAAATAACTAAACCAACTAGGTATTTGACGTGCTTTTACTCATCTCAACACGATAACACAGTGCTGCTGACTGAGGTCACGTTCAGAACTGTGTGAGCGTCACTGCACACGGTTAAATACCTCTGAAAAAACTATGTCGGAACGCGCCATTCTCCTTTTGAAAACCCCAACGATTTGCGCTAACTGATATTTGTGGTCGTATTTTAGCATTATCAGTACGTTATCTAAACATTTATTATAACTACAAGGCTATTTATCAATTCGGCTGTACTGTATTTTCCCAGATTTGAGTCATTATTGAAATAAATCCACTTGAATATACAAGTCCCTACATGCCGCTGCCGCCCATTTAATGAAGAAAGTAGCGTACAAGCTAACAATAAAAGTGAATTTATCTCAGGAATGCTAACTACTTCAAATGTGACATGCTAGCCGAATTAAAGATACAGCTTTTGAAATCACTGCTACATGTTGAATTAACAAAAATATTAATCTTATTTACCTGCATTGTTATTGTTTCAAAAATGTAAAATTGTCAAGGAAGTTCGGAAAAGTCCAATTCGAAGCACCGTGTAAGTGGTTGTTTTATCAGGGTAATCAAAAATAAACGTGGATGAAATCTAGATTAGCCCGATGACTAATCCAGGCCAGAATCCGGGATTGCAAGAGGGTTAAATTTGGGGTCAAAACACGGAATAAACCAGCCCCAAAGCCACAAAACATCCAATGGTCTCAAATGTGGGCACGATTACGCGCCGACCCTGGTTAGTGAAAATTATTAGATTATAAAAATACATTACAATGAAAATCAAAACGCTACACCCAAATATCACCGTGAGTCGTTTACGTAGGTGTGGAAAGTTCCCGTACCTGCGAGGACACCGACACTGTGGACATGTTCTTGACCGGAGACAGCGCACTCTTCCTGCGTAAAAACCTCCACGATCCGCCGCTGTCCTGTGGCTCTGGTCTGGCTCGGAGCTGCCGCGGTGCGCTGTGTCTGCTCCCTGGGTCCGTGTGCGTGTGTGCGGGGCAGAAAGAGGACTAAAGAGGCGGAGAGAGCGGAGGAGAATCGCCCTGAGGCTCACTCAGCCTCCGGGCCCACGCTGAATTAACTGTGACGGGGGAGAGCGCTCTGACAGCCCGCATGCATGGAGCCAGGGCCGGGCACATACCTCCGGGGCCCACATCCCCCCACACACCCCCACTGTTCAGCTGTATTCAAAAATGGACCCAAATATAAGAGATAAAGGCGATGGTATTCTGGAGGTTGGCTTACAAGGACCTATGGGTAGAGTATATCCAGAGATTTAACCATAAGGATCCAAGTTGGCCAAGAGAAACCTATGTGACTTCAAAATAATATTACTCAAGGAGAAGTACAAAGTAGTGGGCCGAGAAATTACTCAAGTAAGAGTAAAAAAAAGTATTTGGGGAACTACTACTTAAGTAAGAGTAAATGTTTGAAGTGAATATAATTTGAAGGACAAAACATTAAATATTGAACAAAGTCAAGTTCACATCTGAAGGAGCTGCAAGAAACACAAATGTTCAAATCATTTCATATTGTCGACATAAAGCTCAGGTCACTTTAGACTTACTCACAGTGGGAAGAGGAACCACAACTAAACCCGGTCTAAATCAGGTCTAAACCAGGTCCAAACCAGGTCTAAACCCGGTTTAAAAAAGGACTAAACCCAGTCTAATCTCAGGTCTAAACCAGGTCCAAACCAGGTCTAAACCTGGTCTAAAAAAGGAGTAAACCCAGTTTAAACCCGGTCTAAACCAGGTTCAAACTCAGGCTAAACCAGGACTAAACCCAGCAGTTCTGAACCCGGTCTAAACCAGGAGTAAACCCGGTCTAAACCAGGTCCAAACCAGGACTAAACCAGAACTAAACCTGGTCTAAACCAGGTTCAAACCAGGACTAAACCAGGACTAATCCCGGTCTAAACCAGGTCTTTCTCTGTTGTATATTCTGTGCTCTGGCCTGAGGCGTTCGGTGCCATTTCAATTACTGCTGCTCTGTGAGATGGAGAAGTGTCCCTCAGGCTCTTCCACTGTCTGCACCCTCCCTCTGCTCTCTCTGTTCTCTCTATCTTCCCTCTCCTTTTTATTCCCCCCTCCCCCCTTCTCTCTCTCCCCCTTATCTTCTCCTGTCTCCTCTCTACTCCCTTTCCTCTGCCCTCTTCTCGTTCTCTTTCCTCCTCCCCCTCCCTCTTCTCTCCTTTTCTGTTCCTCCTGATGCCCTTTCGTCTCCCCCTTGTCACCCCTATCTTCTGCCTCTTTCTCCCTCTTTTCTCTCTCCCTCCCTCTTTGAATATGGTGCCCTCTTGTGGTTATAGATTGTCAGCACGTACATGTGTTTCTTTAGCCATTATAAATCTGTTTATAGTTGTGTTTCAGATGTCATCCCAACATTCTAGAGGCCAATTATATTGTTTTGATACTTTGCAGCTGATGTCATCAACATTCCTTGGGGGCATGAAGCTAACTGGAGGCACTGCTATGTCTGAAGCTCGTTAGACTTTAATCTGAGCTTTATTTTAACACAGTCTGGCCATATAGAACTGATTTAGTCAAAACTACAACAGGTGATTTGTGCTGTTAAACAAGTCCCTCTCAAATAACATTACAGTCAAAAACTAGCTAACATTAGCCAACAGTTTTTCAGTGAGTCACTCTCACCTTTTTGTTGAAAATCAAACTCCTAAACAGGACCATGTTTGCTAAAGCTTGCATTGTGTCACCATGGTGACTGCTAAATATTCCACCAGCATGATGTCACTGCAAAGTATCAATACAGATGAGGGGAATTTTCATCTTTTCTTCACAATTTACTTCGCAAAATTAGAACATCATGAATAAGCACTTAAAATGTCATTATTTGAAACTGCAGCCTCTTTTGTTGTGTCGGCGTGTGGACCCAGCCCGGTGTGAGGACATTCAAACAACTCATTCATCTGCATTTCAAAAGTTTGTTGTTTAAACCACAAACTGCTTTTTTCATTCATGATTCCTCTTGAACAGTCCCAGAGGAGCAGACGAGGAGGAGGAGCAGACGAGGCGGTATGGAACAAACACAACAAAGGTACAGAGCTCATATTTAAATTTAAAACTGAGAACTAGACCAGGGCTAAAACAAGACTGAACCCTGAACTAGGACTAAACTAAGACTAAAACAGAACTGAACAAGGACTAAAACAGGACTTACCTAGGAGTAAACCAGGACTAAACCAAGGCTAAACCAGGGCTAAAACAAGACTGAACCCTGACTTGGACTACAGAACTGAACCAGGACTAAAACAGGACTTACCTAGGAGTAAACCAGGACTAAACCAAGGCTAAACCAGGGCTAAAACAAGACTGAACCCTGAACTTGGACTAAACTAAGACTAAAACAGGACTGAACCAGAACTAAACCAGGACTAAACCAGGACTAGACCAGCTCTAAACCAGGACTAAACCAGGACTAGACCAGCTCTAAACCAGGACTAAAACAGGACTAGACCAGCTCTAAACCAGGACTAAACCAGGACTAATTCAGGGCTAGTCCAGGAATAAACCAGGTCTAAACCAGGACTAAAGCACAACTAAAAAACAATTAAACCGGACTGAACTTGAACAGGGACTAAACATGTTCTTGGTATAAATACAAAAGTAGGATAGACTTACATTATTAATAGGACTAGAGAAGCAAACATATGTAGCAGCAGCAGCAGCAGCAGCAGCAGCAGCAGCAGCAGCAGCAGCAGTAGGAGCAGTATTTGTAGTAGTATTTCAGCTGCTTGCATTGGCTCCAGTCTTTTTAAAGTCTGCCAATGTCTCATGTAAATTGCATTGTTTTTTACTGACCTCTAGTGGTGAACTGGATAATGAACGTCTTTACACTGACGCAAACTTAAACTCAACTAAAACTAGAAACCACGTGCCCATTACTACGGAGCACCTAAAATCCATTAAAAACAATGCATTATCTTGTTTCACAGTATGACCTGATCTGTGGAGAGGCGAGCCTGGTCACTGTAAGAATGCATGTTTTTCAAGATACTTTTTTTTTTTTAACAATAGAAAGACCCGTAAGGCACTGGCATACTGTGGAACATTCCAGGCAAAGCAGACTCTGCCACTCTCCGTGGCAACAAGCAGGTGACCCTCTACCTTTTCTGTGTGTAAAATTCATTAAACACATTTGTAGCGATGGATCAACATTCTCATCTCATCTGTCCTGCTCTGAGTGACAGGTGGGTTTAACCAATCAGAATGAAGTGTGAACAGAGACACGTCCACAGATACATTTTGTACAGACTTTACTCATGTTTTTACACAAAAGCTCCAGTGGGTGGCAGTGTTAAGGCTCAACTCAAACTGTTAGAAAGGCAAACATTAGGTTCACAATGCTCTAGAATTCATAATCTCAGATGGAGGGAAAAAAAGTTTTAAAACAAGTCTGAAAACTCAAGAAAAAATACAAAATGGATTTAAACAGCACATCTTCAGGAGCCTGTGATCAATCCGAGCATTCATGGTCCTGTTTAGGAGTTTGATTTTCAACAAAAAGGTGAAAGTGACTAACTGAAAAACTGTTGGCTAATGCTAGCTAGCATGTGACTGTAATGTTATTTGAGAGGGACTTAATTAACAGCACAAATCAGCTCATCTGTCGTAGCTCCACCTAAGTCAGTTCTTTCTGATTGTGTTAAAACAAAGCTCACACAAGTCTAACTTGAGTAACAGAGCTTCAGACAGAACAGTGCCTACGGTTAGCTTCACACCCCCTGGGAATGTGGATGACATCAGCTGCAAGTATCTATATTAACTCTATAGGAGATTCACTGTTTTTGAAATAAATCTACAAACTTCTGCTCCACAAATGTTGAACCTTCTCATTATTAGTTTGGCATCGGCTCCACAAACTTGTCATATTAATCTTATGGTTTAAAGTCCTTTCATCTGACAACTCTCACGTCTTTGGGGTTGAATAATGGCTCCACTTTCTGAAGATATTGTGAAAAATCATGTGACTTTTGTTTATCTAATCTGACAGAGAGATGCTGAACTTGTGCCAGTTTTTGTTTCATGTGGACAGGCCTGGTATGTTCCACAGTACGACATTAAATGGATCAATCTCGATGGAGCCAACCAGGTCAAGCCACCAGACCAAATTACAGGTCAGATCCGTGGAGAGGCGACCCCGCTCACCATAAGAATCCATGTTTTAATTCTTATTTTTTAGTAGTTCCTGAGGAACATTTCAGGCAAAACATGGAGACAACCAGTAGAAAAGTTACACAGTGACCCTTTAAATTATGGGCAGTTTAAAATGTTGTGACGTCATGTTTTTTAACCACTCTATCTGCTGTAGAAAAAAATCGAGGGACACTATGTAACTTTTCTGCTTGTCTCCATGGAGATGTTACTGCTTTGCCTGGAATATTCCACTGTACAAATAAAACTTTACTATCTCCACGAGGACAAACAGACGCCCCAAACAGTTGCAGGTCAGATCTGTGGAGAGGCAACACCGCTCATAGTAAGAAAGCATGTTTTTCAAGGTAAGGTATAATGTTTTTTAAGTAATAAACATCTGTAATTGAAGAAATGCAAGAGCTAGTTTAATGCCATACTGTGGAACATTCCGGGCAAAGCAGTAACATCTCCATGGAGACAAGCAGGTAGCAGAAAAGTTACACAGTCCATCTTTAAATAAATAATAATAAAACATACTTCACAAATCACAGAAAAAAATCACATGTAGTAATGATGAAATAGCTCACTGTAGTTAAAAAGTCAGTCCTTTATACCAAAGAGGTTGTGGGTTAGACTCCCAGTTTAAATATATATGGAGAGTATATGAAGCTCCTATTGTTACAGATACGACCCAAACATATTTACAAAAACGTTGATAAAATGAGAGTATATAAAAGACACATTTTACATGAATTAGACAGAGTTAGTGCATATATAGAGTTCAGATGAAGCTGCTAGGACCAAATGCAGCATTAAAGCCCCTGTATGTGATTTTTCCCGTGTATTTGAGCAAAATGTGTCTTGGGTGCTTCTAATTGTAAAGCGTTTTATTGTCCGAGAACCAGGAAGGGTGCGGTTAGCATGCTAGTTGTTGTTAGCTTAACCGTCACAGCAGAACCCCACCCTGGTCTCCGGTTGTTGGACCACTGCAAATCGTTTAAAATGAACTAGTTCCGTTTTTTCCGTTTTTAAGACAGAAAGGTAGAAACCAGGTTCATTTTAAACGGTCCAGAGTTATTCCTCACTTACCTTATGCGTTCAGAGCATCCTAATTACTCACCACGATGAGTTTATAAGCACTTTTCACAACTCTCAGAGACCAGAGCGGAGTTTTTTTTTTGACTGGGCCTGTCATAATAACACATTTTGAAGTGCGTTATGTTGCTGAATTAAATCTACACGATTAAAGATAATATTGAAACCAAACCATAAAGTAGAATTATCCCCCAAAAATATTCAAAATGTACAATTAAAAAAAAAAAAAAACATGAGCTGAAATAACTAAATGGCAAAATGCAACACTCACATCTTATATTGCAAAAAAATAACCAAAAATATCCCACTACTGCAAAGAAAAAGTGCCCACGATAATACTGACCCCCATCTATCATGTATTGAAAGTCGACATAGTCTTTATCATGACAGGCCTACTAACACCAACTAGCATGCTAACGTGCACTTCAAGATTCTTGGACAGTAAAACACTTAAATGCAGACAGTATAAAGCAGAGTTATTTTGACCTCAAGAGCTGCTTATAAAATATATCTGTACTGGGCCAAGACACAGTTTTACTTAAAGTTCCCATATTACAGTTTTCTGATCTATCTTATAATGTTGTTTCCTCATCACAAACAGACCTGGAGGAGGTAACATTATAACATGGTTTAAAGCTCACAAGAGTCAGTTTTGTGTAATATAGGACCTTTAAATACATGGGAAAAACAGGTACAGGCCCTTTAAGTCCAAGTTTTTTTTCAGTTTTATTCACCAAAACTGCTCATATATTCTCTGTGTGGCCCCCGTGTCCTTCTCCAAACCTCAAATCATTGCTACAAACTTCATTTTTATGACAAATTGAATTCAAAAGCACAAACGTGTTATTGAAAAAAATACAAAACAGTTCGTGCCTGGTGCCCATAGTGTCCATGTCACAGAGCACCTACAGCTTCAGTGTGTTTCAGTACAGGTCTTTGAAAGGTTTGGGATAGTCAAACATCAGATAGTCCATGTAGTAGAAATCGTAAACTTTTTGTCGCTCCATCGCGTTAAGTTGTGCGAAATACTGTTGCGTTATTCTCGCTGAAGTCCTTTCGGCCAGCGGATTTCTGTCTTTTAAATCCGGGAACGTGAGATTTTTGGGAGCGTTGATATTCCGTAACAAAAAATTTGCTTCTTTTTCCAGATTTTCAAATTTTCCAATGAAGTTGTAACGCATGAGACACGGACTGCACAGTTGAGTCACGGGTTCCCAGTGGATATCCATGCCAACCGGCCTCTTTATGTCAAGCAAATATCGCACAAATTCTCGGAACGTTACCCCCGCTCCCGTTCGTAGCGCCGTCCGAGTAGCATTAACGCGATATTTGGAAATTATGGGGCGTCCAAATACAGGATGGTAGTACGAATTCGGATTTTCGAACTTGTCCCGAAAAGCAGAGACCAGACGTTCAAAAGGCTCCCGTACGAACAGTATTTTAGTGTAGGTTGCTAGCCGTTTTGTGATGCTAGCTCGGTCGTAGTTTTCCAGTCTCCGTAGCTTGTTGGCGTAGTGCGCTTTATCGTGAGGAATATCCAGAGTTGTTCGCGCTTTTCCGTTGAGAACCATCAAAACACGCTTCCAGTTCGAACACCCGGATTTCGGAACTTCGCAGTAGAGTAAACGATGGCGATCCTCCACGTAAACGCGCGACACTTGTCTTTGGCTCATCCTGCCCAGGGAGGCGTCGGGTTGGTACCGTGAGCAGACGTCGTGCAGGTTATTCCGGCGTGATTCTTGAATCGCAGCGAGAGCGCGGTCATCCGGAGTGTAGGGGGCGCTGTAGGAGGAGGAGTCGGAGCGTTTGAGCAGGAGTTTACGGTGGCGTTTGGTGACCGGAGGTTTGGGGCTGAGCTGGAGAGGAGAAGAGGAGATGGAGGAGGGGTGAAAGGACGCTCCATTCTGAAAAACAAACAGGAAAATATTGTCAACAAATGTATTTTGGCTTCTCAAGTTTTCATTCAAAGTTTGGACACATCCTCTCATTCAGTGTTATTTCTTTATGTTTTTTACTTTCTACATTTTAGATACATACAAAAGACACCCAATATATGAAGCAAGATATATGGAAGTATGTAATGAAGAAAAAAAAGTGAAATGACTCAACAAAATATCTGTGTATATTTTATATTCAAATCCTCAGAGTCTCCTCCCTTTGCTTTGTCGACAGAGCTGCAAACCCTTGTCCTTCTCTCAGTGAGCTTCACGATGAAGTCTCTCCTGTAGGGATGCACTAATCCAGGTTCTTCTGTTCTGATACTGATGTCGATACTTTGGCTTGAAGTATCTGCCAATATCGATATCAACTGATACTACGGCAGAGACTGAAAACAGGGGCATTTTTGGTTGGAGGAGCTAAGGGGGCGCTAAAGTCTTCAATGTGGGTCTTCACTTAACCCCCAAAAATGATCCAAATGTGTTTAGTAACAGTTATTTATTATTTAATTATTTATTTTATTTATTTTAATTTATTTTATAATAGAACAGCTTTGTAAACTATTACAAGGAGTTTTGTGCCAACATTGTCCAGTAAATTGTCTCTTTTATACCAGTTTTTAGACCAAAATGGGACATCGATTGAACCGATATCTTTGAACTAATATCTGATCCATCAAAATTTCACCAGCATCATATCAGTGCATCCCTAGTCTCCTGAAATGGTTTTCACTTCATGGCTCTGCTGCGTCAGGGTCAAGAAATGCCGAAGGAGCAAAGCAGTGATCAAAGCAAAGGGTAAAGGCCATTTTGACTCAGTGCGAATCTACACTAACAAACAGTCATGAGAGTAAAGAAGAAACAAAAATGAGAAACGGTCTAAACATTGGACTGGTTGTGTAGCTCAGTGTTATTTCCTGTATATTTAAACACATTAAATGAAATGTGCTATGCCCATGAAATATGCATATTCAGTGTGTAGAATACAATCAAATAAGATATTAAAATAGCATAACAGCGGATGTGTCTCCTCTCCACAGATCTGACCTGGCCATGAAGGCAGAAGCTTATTGTGCCTAGATCTCCAGGTACATTAATAGACTTTCATGTACAAAACTAACACAGCATGTTACTGGACCTGTCACTACATCACAGTGTGCAAAATATTATCAACAAATAACATCATTTTCACAGCACTGGGACATTCCAGGTAAAGGCAAGCAGAAAAGTTACACAGTGCACCTTTATATCTGTACACAGTCCAAATCAGAAACAAAAAATCTCCACAAACGTTCCCGTCTGCAGTGTTGTGGTGCTGTACATGTCCAGCAAGTGGAGCTGTTCACCTGTATTTTCCTGTGCTCTGAAATGACCTTGTGCTGAACATAAGAGTTTTGGCTCACCTTCTGCATGAGGGAGGGAGGGAGGGGGGGGGGGGGAGAGAGAGAAGAAAAGAGGGAAGAAAAATGAAGGGGAGGACAAGAGAAGCGACATAGGGAGAAGGAGAGGAGGGAATAAGAGAGAGCAGAGGGGGAGAGAGGATAGAGAGAGCAAGAAGAGTGGAGAAGGATCAGGAAGAGAGAGAAAGAGGGAGCGTATATAAGGAGGGGGTGAGAGAGAGAGAGATGGATGATGGAGGGAGGGAGGAAGGGGAAGAGAAGAAAAGAGGAAAGAGCAATGAAGGGGAGGAAAAGAGGGAAGAGACAGAAGGAGAGAGAGAGGGATGGGGAGAGAGAAAGATAAGGAGATAAGAGAGAGGGAGAGAGATGAGACAATAGAAGAGAGAGATGGGGTATATATAGGGAGGGGAGAGAGAGAGAAAGATGGAGAGAGGAGAAAGGGAATGAGAGAAAGAACAAACAGGGAGCGAGAGAGGGGGGTGGAAAGAGGGAGGGTGAAAAAGAGAGGGAGGAAGGAAAGGGAAGAGGAGGGAGAGGGAGGTGAGAGAGAGGAAAGAAGATTGGAGAGGGGAGAGAGAGGAGAGTTTAAAATCAATTTCATCTACAATTAATTTCAACAAGTTTAGTCTTGCAAACAAAATCCGTGTTCCTGTGGCAAAGTGGATTTATCCTGCCTCCTCCCTCTCACCAGGAGGTTGTGAGTTAGACTCCTGATCTCTCTGAGTGGAGTGTGCATGTCCTTTGTGTTACCGTGGCAGAGTGGTTATCTGCCTCCTCCTCACACAGGGGGAGGTTGGAGCGGATCCTACCCACAGATGGTTACTCCGTGTGGGGTTGACTTTGGAGGTGAACCCCCTCTGTCACCATTACCCACAATGCACCTCTCTTGAGCGGACATTAACAGGTAAACAACACTACAATCTAAAAATAACTGCTACGGAATCAACTATAGAACAGCAGAGACGACAAGGGCAGGGCTCTATATAACTCTATATAACTGTATAACTCTATATAATTCTATATAACTCTATGGGAGATTCTCTGTTTTTAAATAAATCCCCAAACTTCTGATCCACAGATGCTGAACCTTCTCATTATTAGTTTGGGATCAGCTCCACAAACTCGTCATATTAATCTTACGGCTTAAAGTCCTTTGATGACATTCATGTCTTTGGGGTTGAATAATAGCTCCACTTTCTGAAGATATTGTTTAAAATCATGTGACTTTTGTTTATTTAAACTGACAGAGAAGACGCTGAATTTTGTGCCAGTTTTTATTTCATGTGGACAGGCCACCGACTGAAGTGGACTAAGTGAGTGTGAC
>KN472315.1:23682-84559 GCA_000787095.1 Periophthalmodon schlosseri | reverse complement strand
GAAGAAATAATAAAATAATTCTATATAATACCTTCTGTCCTTTAGGCAAAGTGTGATAGCTACTTTACACTCTTGGTTACTTTTATAAGCCACGAGTGCATTATAGACCTCCTCCTCAAGCCTAAATGTTACCTATACTACAGTTGGACTGTGACATAGCACCCAGTAGGGATGTGAAATCCAAAATTTTCATTTCTGTAATGTTGCAGTCTGTGACCTCGTTTATGAAATCACACTTTCTGAAGGATAAATTAAGTTTGAGGTGACATGAACAGTCAGAAAAAAAAAAAAACACTTTACATTAATTGGACTTTTTTGGACAACTCTATAGAATGCCTAGACAGAGTTGAGAATAGTGATTCATTTCCTGCTTTGCCTGGTTGTTTCTGCATAATTATCAACTTTGCCTGTAACATATATATATATTTCTGTGCAAATAGTCCCCATGTTTAATTTTTTTTTCAGGAGACCAAGAAGAGGAATTTAGTTTTGAGGTTTTGGAGGAGAGAGCAAAGTCAGGAGATGCCAAAGCCCAGATGAAGGTTAGTTTGATTTTTACATAATGTAGCATATGGCGAGCTATTCTTAGGCGCTCATAAGTCACCCAAGTCGTAGTAATGTCCTGAATGCTAATTGTGTTATGTATTTGTGTCCAGATGGGCCGATACTTCCTGGCACTGGGAGAAGAGAGAGACGAGGAGCTCAATAACTGTACAGCAGTGACTTGGCTGATCCAAGCGGCTAAACAGGGGCGTAGGGATGCTGTTAAACTACTACAGCAATGTTTGGCTGCAAGGAAAGGTAAATGTCCCCACAATACACTATGGCTTTAAAGGGAACATATTATGCAGAATCAACTTTTATAAGGTTTTAACCATGTTATAACAGTGTTCCCTCGTCATTTCTTTACTCATAGTTGTACGTCAGTGTACTCAAAACATTCCTGTATTCACCTACCCCCTTTCTCCGCCCACTGGTCTGCACTTTCTTCCAGTTATTTAAAAAATGCTGAGTCCAGGTCATACATGATGGTTAACAAAAATGTTACATAACAATTTTTAACAATATAACTCTGCTACATGTTACGGTGAAATTTCGCAGGGCTTAGAGATTCTGCAGTTTTCAATAGGAAGCCAATGTATCTGTGTCATTTATTAAAGGTCCTATATCACACAAAATTGACTTGTGTGAGCTTTAAGCCATGTTATAATGCTGCTGACTCATCAAAAATATACGTGGAGTTGTGTTTTGTTTCATCACACATCTATACGTGGAGTTGTGTTTTGTTTCATTCACACATCTTCGAGTAATCCTTTATTATTAGTCTGTCTACATCTCCAAAGCTCAAAATGCTCTGTTCCACCTTGTGATGTCATGAAGCAGTAGTTTTCAAGTTAACAGCTGCTTTTACCTTTAGTCCAGTAGAGACTGTCAATTCCAGGGCTGAAATTATCCAAATGATTCTAATGAAGGTGTATAGAGTTTAAAAACACAGTGGAGCACTTCCTATATTACCACATGACAACACAAGGTGGAACAGAGTGTTTTCTTTTTGAGAGAAGAACACAGCCTAAATATGCATGTTTGTGTGTTAAACATGTGTGAATGAAACAAAACACAACTCCAGGTATGTTTGTGATGAAGAAACAACATTATAACAGAACAGAAAATGCCATAATATGGGCTATTTAAGCCGTTTAAGTGTAGTTAAGTGATTAAGCACAACATTAAGTAGTGATCATTTGTTTTGTAGGTATCACTTTGGAGAATTTTGAAGAGGTGAAGAAGCTGAGCACAGAGTCGCGTTTTGAAAGAGGTGTAAGAAAAGCTGCTCTGCTCATGTACTGGAAGCTCAACCCAGAAAGAAAAAAGTCTGTGGCTGTTTCTGAGATGCTTGAAAATGTGGAGCACGTTCACACTGAGCCAGGTATGAGAAATAAAGACTAGTGTTAGGCTTTATTATGAGACAATTATGTATGTCTACTAGTTTCTGTTCATATACAGGCCAACCAGTGTCCCAGAGCCCACTAAACAGCTCTGCCAAGAAACAGAGGAGAGTTCTGGAGACTATGGTGACCAGTGAGTGTAAGTAGAATGTTTAGTTATCTGTACTTAAGTTTACAGTGGATACTTTTACTTTTACTTCACTACATTTGAGAGCAGGTATCTGTACTTTCTACTCCTACTACATTTTGAACTGGACTGAAAAGTAAAAAGTGCTTTCGGAGTAAACAAAAATAAATACACAAAATTGATTAAATTAAAAAACTGATTCATGTTGCTACATTTTTAAATCAATATAACTACATTTAACACTTTATCAAATGAACAACACTGAATACTGTGTGAAATACTTTTACTTTTTACTCTTAAAGTACATTTTAAATACTTTACTTAAGGTTGATTTTTTTCATGTGATACTTTTACATAAGTAACTTTTTACCTCTGTATCTGTACTTAAGTAACAAAATTGAGTACTTCATCCACCACTGGTTGTCCCTATCCATGGGTTTTCACCTTGTCTCTATCCATGGGTTTCAGAGTGATGAAAAAAGAAGAACAGTTGCCATAGCAATTAACATATTAAAATACAATATATCTTTTGAATGGTGATAAGTACTCAAAATGGCACCTATAAACAGGAAGCTGAATACAAAACGCCTGTATAAAGAAAATATTACACTCTACTATACTTAATACGCAATTTTTTGTTTTTGTTTTTTTGCAGCCTGTTCCCATGTGGGCCTGGATGACTTTGTCGAGATGACCAAAAAGTACGCTCAGGGGGTAGCACCATCTCGGGTTATGGCCACAGCTGGAGATGATGATGATGACGATGATGTTGTTCATGTGAAAAATCCAGACGAGCTCCCTCTTCCTCAAAAGGTAATGGAATGCCACAGTTGATGAAGCCTACACGAGGTCTACATAGCCTTAGCAATGTGTTGAATGGATTCTATGACTTTCGTTTAGGCCTGTCACGCTAATCACTATACGGACTTACTGTTCAATAGACAAAACGATATTTTTTCATTTATTTCATTTATTCTGTTGTTTTGCTCTTTTTTTGGCATGGGTTACGGCCGTAGACTGTATATATAAATGGACTAGCCCCACATTCCAAATAGGAAGTGATAATGGGTGCACTTCCAGCTCCATCAACTATTTATCAACAATTGGTCTTAAAATGTTTGTATTGACACGCTCTACATGATTCTGGTATTTTTTTGTTCATAACTCAAGATATGAACATTAATAAGAGACAAATCGTCTGCCTTCTTTCCCCGAGGTCGCTCCTGCTAGTGTTAGCAACAGGTTTGATTGACAGTGTTGCTAAGCGCCTGCTCTCTGCCAAACTAGCAGCGCGTTACCTTCAGCAGCTTCGCTCCAGATTGGCCCTTTGGTTACGGCCCACAGTAGCTCTCGTGCTCAGAAAATAAACAACCAGAAGAAATTTTGTGTGTTTCCTTACACCAGAACGCTACAATATGTTGTGCAGTTCAAAAATGGTGCCTACAGTTTCATGATGTACTCAGTTGTGCTTATGTGTTTGTGCTTCACCCAGATGCTGAAGTTCCCCCTTCACGCTCTGCTGGAGATAAAGGAGCACCTGATCGAATGGGCGTCCCGGGCCGGCATGCAGTGGCTGAGCGCTCTGATCCCCACACACCATGTCAACGCCCTCATCTTCTTTTTTATAATCTCCAACCTCACCATTGAGTTCTTCATATTTTGTATTCCTTTGCTAGTGTTTTATCTGTCATTCTTTTCCATGGTTATCTGCACACTGAGGGTATTTCAGGTAAGGACCAATTCAATAGTAACTTCAAAGCCCTTGACTTTTAGTAAGATTAATACATTCTTTATTTTTTCTAATCAGAATTCCAAAGCTTGGGAGAATTATCGCGCATTGACTGATCTGTTGGCACACTTTGAGCCTGGTCTTGACTTGGATCAGGCTGAGACAAACTTTGGGTGGACACACTTGGAACCTTACTTGTAAGGAAATATACCTATCTATATTACATACAAATTACTCCTACCCAAACCCCAGACAATAACCAAAAACATAATCTCTACCATGTCTAATCTCTACCAAAGGTTTTTTTTATAGCTTTGCCAATGTGCTGTATATCGTGTATTACCTCTGGACTAATATACATTTTGCTTGGCTCAAATTTAATTTTTATTTATCCATAATTATACAGGGAGAGCCCAGTGAGAGTACTCAGACTCTCCTTTTCATGGGCGCCCTGTTTAAAATATAGAAAAATACAAACAAACAAACAACAAAACAAATAAGTACATAGGTCCATTTAAAACATTAAAAACCGGAGCAGGTGTGAGTATAAATGTTTATCACCAAATTATTAAAATGCATTAGTGGCACCAGTGTATCCAGTTTTGCATGTCCTTGAAATATATTCAATTTTTGGGAAGCAAGCAAAACCAAAAGCTTTTTTTCCCTATTTCAGTTCTAGTGCAGCCAGTTTTTAGACATAGACAATCATGAGATCTTGTATTAAAAGTTCCCGTATCAATGTTCAGAACACAAGTGAGATATTCAGGCAGTCTATCGTCGTCGTCCTTTATAAATACATTTTATACAGTGTTGTTCCTCTGACAGATAGTGACGGCCAACCTACTTTTTCATAGAGAGAACAGTGATGGGTTTTAAATTCATCATCTGTTATGAAAATCTATCTTTTTGAATGGAGCAACATCAGTTTTCTTATTACTTTTGCCCTTTATTTATGTTTCAGATACTTTCTACTCTCTGTGATCTTTGTGGTATTTTCCTTCCCTGTTGCTGACAAGTCCTGGATCCCCTGCTCCGAGATGGCTGCAGTCGCCCTGTTCTTCACCATCACTGCCTTCCACAGCCTGCACGCCTCCGCTCAGATCTTCGCCCGGAAAGCCCTTTTCACTGAAGTCCTCTCCGGAGTCTGCTCTCTCACCCACCTGCTCCCGGATTCCTTCTGGATCCTGAAAATATTTGGGATGACTTTGTTTTCGTTACCTCTTGGAGAAGTTGTGGCGTTAAACATCGGAGTGCCCTGTCTTCTGTATGGGCATCTTATCTATCTACTTTTTTGCATGGCACAAGTAAAAGGATTTAAAGGCACTTATCTTTGCCTGGTGCCTTACCTGGTTTGTTTCACCTGGTGCGAGTTGTGTTTGGTTTTTCTCAACAATGCCTCCGCAATTGGACTTATCCGTACCTGTATTGGCTACTTGCTGTTCCTATTCGCCCTACCTATTCTAACGCTGGGCCTCGTTGCTATGCTAATTATCCAGCTATGGCAGTGGTTCCTTGCACTGGAGGTTACCAAAATGGTGGTTACGCTCGTCATCTGTTTTGTACCTGTTGTGTTGCGACTGTGGACACGTTTTAGCCTGAATCCTATCAAAGTTTTACGCTCATTGTCCCGAAGCAGCATCGTCAAACTCATTTTAGTTTGGCTCAGTGCAGTGGTGCTGTTCTGTTGGATGTATGTCTATAGATCAGACGGTATGAAAGTTTATAATTCCACACTAACATGGCCTGAGTATAGCAATCTTTGTGGTCCTTTAGCTTGGAAGGAGTCTAACATGGCTCAGACTCAAATCCTCTGCTCTCATCTTGAGGGACACCGCGTCACTTGGACTGGGCGCTTCAAATACGTTCGTGTAACTGACATAGAGAATGGGCCCCAGTCAGTTATTAATCTTCTTCCTGTTGTTGTGGGGAACTGGATGCGGTGTCTCTATGGTGAACCATACCCCAAGTGTGATGGAGTAAGGGATTCATCTGATGGGCCTCAACCTGCAAATGCCCCCATTCCAGAAAATCCTTTATGCAGACTTAAAAAACTAGCTAAAAACGAGTGCCATGTCAAACGCTTTGACCGATACAAATTTGAAGTTACGTTGGGCATGCCTCAAGAAAGAAAGACTAAAAATGGCACAATAATCGAAGATGAAGACTCAACTAAAGATATCGTTTTAAGAGCGAGTAATGAGTTCAAATCTGTGCTTTTACATTTGAATGGAGGCAGCCTGGTGGAGTTTAGTACCATCCTAGAGGGACGGCTAGGCTCCAAGTGGCCTGTGTTTGAACTGAAAGCGATTCATTGCCTGTCCTGTGGAGATGCCCGAGTGCCCACCAGAAAACAGTACAAGATAGAACACGACTGGAGACGCACTGTTCAAAATGCATTGCAGTTTGGTTTTGACTTCTTTTTCAGCCCCTTCCTCACAGCACAGTTAGAGCATCCGGACACAGAAAGTGGGACAGAGATCGTGGTCAGAGACGATGCAGCTGGCTAGATGTGAACCACTACTAACAGTAACAATAGATTTATATAGCACTTTATAAGCTTGATAAGCCTCAAAGCACTAGGTGGAGCAAACAATAGTTAAATAATTCAACACACTGGTGAAAAAGTATTCCTGTAGCCACAACTGCCTGGGGCAAACTAACAGAGATGTGACAGTCTGCCTTGCAGCCATCTCCAATGATCAGTCCAACCATTGTCCTGAAAATGTACTTGGACTATATATTCTGTAATTTATGTAATAATTATGTCATCTTTGACTATTAGTTTAGTATTTGGAGTTTATAATACAAAGTCAGTGTTTTGATACACATAGAAGGCAATATATTAAGTATATATTAATACTGACTGTAACCTATAGTGCTCGACAGTACGTTGCTGCTGTTTGTGCAATTCTGTCGTTTTCATGGGGAAATATTGAAGTGCCTTTTACACAGAGTTTACTAAATCATGCTACAGTTTATTATTTATGCCCAAGTGAAGAACCATTTTGTGTCATAACATTTAGTCCATTTATTTCCCTTGACCAATGTTTCCTGCTGTGCAGGCTCGTAATATTATAATGTGTTTAATATGACACTACCTTGTAGCTGTACTATGACCAGTAATAAATATGGTAAAACAATTTCTCTTGCCTTATCTTTTGCCTTTACATCAACCAGATATTTAAATGTAGCATGTTTTAAGGTAAAAAAATAAAATAAAACGGCGAACAACAATATTGTGCAGAAGTATTGCATACCTGTAATGTGTCCATGCTGGCACTAGGTGGCGTGTCGGATCATAAAGCTGAGAGCACTGAACGGAAATGTTTGATCTAAAGAACCCTTTAAATATGTATTAGTAATATCATGCAGTCTTTGGTAATTACACTGCAATAAAAATCACAGGTGGCTATTTCATTGAAATATTTATTCAGAAAAAACATATTAACATTATTTATAATTGCCCATTTGACAATTAAATCAACATTCATTAACAAAAATATGTGACACTTGAGGGTATGGACTGTGAAATGACAGACGCTCATTAAAATAAAAAGTTTCTAAAAATAAACATTCTGCAGTGAAGCTCCGAAAACATTCATCAGTGATGGAAGTTACAGTTGGATCAATGTTTTGGTCATGAGTTACAAAAATCAAACATGTACAGAAATGGTTTATTATACAGACAATTTAGCCCATTATTATTTTATTTTTAGATTACATTAATCAGAAACATTCGCCATATTCATTGGTTCTCAGTTTCAAATTAGAAACTGATCATTCAAATGTACAAGTGTATGAGCCGACACTGGTAAACATGCGTCTGTGTCAGAGACACAAAGAAAGTATGGGCTCGGTCCTCTATAGTGCTGCATAGGGCTCCAGGCCCAAGAAGCCTTTGTACAGCTGGGTCTAAATAGGTTAGAAGGCAGCCATGTCAGTCAGTTTCTAAACAGCAGTAGGCTAAATCTGTTTAACATGCAGCATATGTTTGATTGGTGACATTATGTAGGTTATTATCTGTTTTTTTGCTTGATTGACTTTGAGTATTGGCGACAGTACAGAAGGCAGACCAGAAAGTACATGAGGAGCAGATGAAGGCCTGTGAAACACTGGCTAAAGCAGTAGGTGCAGCAGTTTGTGTGTCCTCACTTCAGACCATTTGTCAAATCTGCTTCAGTTAAATCAATGAACTCACTGACCTCAGCTCAGCTGTACGTTTTACTCCTGAATTATGGAGAGACTGGTGTCTAGGTGCACTTGGGTTTAAACAGAAAGGGTTAAGGGTCCGACTCATTTCACATCACACATTATCACTGTCTTCATATTTACCATCATTTACATCATTCAATAAGAAGCATATGAAATTAGGCAGCTGTAAGAAACAGCCACTAACATTAAATAAATGCCCTATTTTTTATCCATGGTGCTGGTAAAACAGGGTCATTCAAAACAAAGAGGGGAATACGCAGGTAGGACATGGACATATCCAAAAACAGGGATACCCAAAAATGTAAAATGTCTGAAGTAGCCAAAAAATAAAACAAGCTCAGTCCAGAGGTTAACAATCAAGAAATCCTCCGTTTAGACATTTTTACTAATCCACAATCAATTGCATAATCCAGCCCGTTCCCTT
This sequence comes from Periophthalmodon schlosseri, assembly GCA_000787095.1. Taxonomy (NCBI): domain Eukaryota; kingdom Metazoa; phylum Chordata; class Actinopteri; order Gobiiformes; family Gobiidae; genus Periophthalmodon; species Periophthalmodon schlosseri. The sequence continues at coordinate 76,121 of KN472315.1, read as the reverse complement.
CTAGTCCGCTCGCTCAGTTCTGGGAGCCCAGGGAGGACATGGAGGGGCGGGGGGTATAGACCTAGATCTGTCAGCCTCTTGAGGCATATTCATGGGTGTCTGCATGTTTCGCATAGTGGCATAGTAGTTGTGTGTAAACTTGTTCCCACAGCTCAAATTGCTCCATCAATGCATCTCCGAGTTGAGTTTATCCTGAAATATGTACAGGTTGTTGGTGGCAGCGATGGCGATGATGTTTTCGTTTGGGTGCCAGGCGGTGTGTAGGATCTTTTTGGTAAAGTCCAGACTGTCCACGCTGATGTCGTCTTTCCGTCTCTTTCCTCCGGCAGCACAAACTCTCCGGGGTTTCAGAACGGCTCTGGGTTTGCTGCTTTCTCTTGACGCTTCCAGAGTCACGTCACGTTTGGTGTTTCGGTCGAACATGCGGAAGAAGTTATTGTAGGCTCCCGTCATGATCACACTGAAACAACATCATGAGAAAAAAACATTACACAAGCCTAGAGACTTAGTATCAATAATGTAAACTACCCATTTCCAACTCAAGTGTGAGTTTCAAAATCCAGGCCAGTAAAAGTATCACATGAAAAAATCTACTTAAGTAAAAGTATTAAAGTACCTGTTGAAAAATGTACTTGAAGAGTATTTCACTCAGATTTTGAGATCTAATAAAGCTTCAAATGTAGTGATTTCGATACAGATTTGTGCTGAATTTTGTTCAACAGAAACAACGGAATCAATTGTTTTTTCTAGCTGTTTTTATTTGTATATTTTAGTTTGCCTTTTCAGCAGGTCTCAAACAATAATGCAAAACACTTTTACTTTTCAGTCCTGTTCAAAAATCTAGTAGAAAGTACAGATACCTGCTCTCAAATGTAGTTAAGTAAAGGTAAAAAGTATCCACTTTACAGTAATAGTATAGTACTTCACTACTTTTACTTTGTTACTTTCCACCACTGGTTAAATGTTGCTATACATAATCATCATCAAGAATTACAGTGATAAGGACACAAAGCAGCATATTTTACTGTGCTGGAACACAGTTTTAAATAAATACATTTTTGTGCAGGTTCACCCTCCTACACTCACATCCGACGCACACATTTTTACACATTGATTTGTGGTGTCTTTTATTATCTTGTTGGACAATACCACAATGCAACAGTTATAATAGTTGGTATTTCTCATACCATACCATAGACTGTAAAAAATAAGATGCATATATACAGTCTATAATCGATACACACTTGATTGTTGACGTACCTGTCTGTGCCATTCCAGGCGCACTCAAACTTGTCAAAGATGCAGTCGTTCTCGTAGAGTGAGCACAACTTGCTTCGGAGGTAATCGTGGACCTAGTAAATAAGCAAATGATGCACAAGAACAAGAATAAGAGCACATTATACACTGCCTTTTTGTTTTACCAATTTCAGTATTCATCATATTTAACTGTTTAAAGGGCCCATATTAGGCTATTTTCTGACCTCATTTCCTCATCACAAACATAGCTGGAGTTGTGTTTTGTTTCATTCACACGTTTAACACACAAACCCTGCATATTTAGGCTGAGTTCTTCTCTCAAACTGAAAACACTCTCTTCCACCTTGTGATGTCATGTGGTAATACAGGAAGTGCTCCACTGCATTTTTAAACTCCATACACTTACACTAGAATCATTTGGATGATTTCAGCCCTGGAATTGTCCATCTCTACTGAACAAAACGCAAAAGGAGCTGTTAACTTGAAAACTACCGCTTCATGACATCACAAGGTGGAGCAGAGCATTTTGAGCTTTGGAAATGTAGACAGACTAATGATACTCAAACATGTGTGAATGAAACAAAACACAACTCCAGGTATGTTTTCGAGGAGGTAACAGCATTATGACATGGCTTAAAGCTCACAAGAGTCCATTTTGTGTAATATAGGATCTTTAATTTACATTTATTACGAATACAACTCCATTTCATTATTTGATTTTTTTAAAATCTGGGTCAGCATTGAGAGTAATCCTGGCTTGAATAAAAAAAAAGTCAAAACTTTTATTCAACCAGTAATTATGTCTCTTACTGTACTACCAAGGGCACAATAAGAAATACCCACATTCCCTGACTAATATGTCTTCTCCCCTGTGTTTCTCGTTGACCTGTGTCAGCAGTGTTTCTACAGACAGTGATGCAAAAGGCTGAAACCAACACCTTTCTCTGCATTAAGCCTCTGTTTCCCATTCTGCATAAAGTCAGCACTCAGCCGACTTTCAATCAATAAGTGGTCAAGCTAAGGTCAGCTCATGGCAGTACATCAAACACAGTGACATTTTTGTTTTCCCCCATGGATGCTCCTTTTGCACCAGGTGGGATCATACAGTGTCAGCTTTAGCGAAAGATATGTAGGCTTTTTCCTGTCTGCACTTTCTCAGATTTAGTGTGCTGTGTCCCAGAAGCCACTGCTGCTTTTTCACAATGCACAAGGTCTTTAAAGCTATAAATTTAACATTGCCATCAAATTTAACTCATTCTATGCTGCAAATGCTACCACTGAGTTTCAAGATTTATTGCAACAGAATCAAAATTACTATTTGAGTCATTCCAATTGTCAACTTGTGAAGGTGGTAAGTAATTGCATTAATAGTCCCTTGCAAACAACAAAATATTATGTCTGCATGGAGTTATATTTTGCATTAAACCTGCTAACCCTGTAGTTTAGATCTTTACAATCATGCCCTGAAATGCATGAGATTCTTGTAGTTGCACAGTTAAATGTATTTCATTGTTAACTCCTGCTTCTATTTCCTGCTTCCTGCGTGTTTTGTGTTAAAATCTAGACTGTGAACTGAATCTTGGGGTTAAAAAATAAGTTACAAATTTTACAAATGCAAGATTTCAAAAAGATTCTAACATAGTATTTTTAAACCCTGCAGTGACATACTTTTTCTGTTATCTAAACTATTTCCCAATCCTCCATGTTTTAATCTGAAGTCCCCCATGAACCCTTTCCCTTCCTCCCCTCTCATCTCTCCCCTCTCTCTCTCTCTCTCTTCTTGTGGTGCATTGCAGATCTAGGTGTTACTTGGGCACAGTGTAAGGTATCCCTTCTTCCCACTCCTCTTTGTGAGTGGAAGCTCAGTGGACTATAAATAGCTTGAGTGCATCTTAGCCTCCCACTTCTGGCTGCCTTTAGACGTCAGGGAGACAACACATGTTCACTGTGGCTAGACTAATAAAATCCAACATCTCTAAACTAATAGCACATTACTTACTGAAATATAAACTGTATGAAACTGAACAGGCTTTTTCAAACACAGCAGATGCACAAGAGAATAGTCGACTATGTAACTTTCCTAGAGGTATTATTGCTTTGCTGGAATGTTCCATAGTATAGCATTAAACTTATGCATTACATATTGATTTAATTACAGGTCTTATTATTGCTCAAAAATACCTTGAAAACTATGCATGCTTACAGTGAGTAGGTTCACCTTTGCTCAGATCTGACCTGTAACTTTGCCTGGTAGAGTCACCTGCTTGTCTTCATAGAGATAAGTTTATTGCTATATTATGGAACATTCCAGGCAAAGCAATAACATCTCCATGGAGACAGGTTGCATATTAAATACTTGGCCTGTAATCAGTTCAATTATCTTTAAAAGGTTTTGCTGAAGTAAACACTATGATGCCAAAGTTATGGCTGCTATTTTATATATAGTGAGGAACAGTGACTGAAATAAGATAAGAGAGCCTTTGTTTGTCCCACAGTGGGGACATTTGTACAGTAGCTCAGTTGATAGAGTGTTTGTCCACTGATTTGAAGGTTGGCAGTTTGAATCCCGCACTCAACATAAACATCATTGGTGATGTACACCAGTGTCTGTGTACACTGGTGTATGAATGAGTGTGTGAATGAGTAAGTTCCTTGATGTAAAGCGCTTTGAGTGTCTTGAAGGTGGAAAGGTGCTATATAAAAATGTGACCATTTACCATTTGTAAATTCTTATTTTCTTTATTATTTAATCTAATTTGTTTAATCTGATTGTACTGAAGGATTCCTTTGGTGAACATATTGCTGGGTTTCAGATGACATCATAACATTCTATAGGACAATAATATTTAATACAGATGGGGGGGCAGCTAAAATTAATATTGTTAAAATGGAGATTTCTCTAGTAATACAAGGAGTTCTTGTGTCTTGTAAATAATGGAAATGACCAAGTTCAACATTTGTGAATTTACCTTTTGGGCATTTCATGCCAAAGTACAATGTAATAAATAGGAAAAACTGTCTCTTGCCCCCATCTGGGAGTATGACATCATCACATTGTAGAATCTGAACCACCAAGATCTGTAGTACGAGTGCAATAATACTAGAGTGAATGGACCATTGTTCAAGTGAAGGTGGAGGCATGACAGATGAATCACTCACAGAGAGGTATGAGTAAAGCAGCTAACAATGCAGCAGCTACAACTGTGTCAACTGTGACTGTGGCACTCAACTGTAACAATTAGATTTTGCCCAAAGCGAGCTCAGCCTTTCAAACACAAACCTGGTATGTCTCCAGGGGCTTGCTTTCCATGTTGAGGTCCCAGACTTTGGCCGTCAGGTAGTCCCTCGTGAGCAGGTAGCGGCCGCTGTGACTGAATTTGACATCTGACACAGAGGAAATTATTTCTGAGAAGAACGAGCGAGCGCTGGGGTCCTCAGGCTCCTCGAATACTGCAGAGAAATAGGGGTTAGGAGGTTGTGGAATGTATAGGGGACATAAAACACACATCTTAATGAGGTACAAGTTGTTTATGTTTCCATTTTGTGTTTTGGTTCTCAAGTCGAGTATCCAGTCAAAGAGCAGTCTGACACTTTGTGTTGCCAATTCCTATGACTAAAATCAGTTGGAAATAAATCTTAAACGCCTCTCTCTTGACACCCACTATCTAAACCCCAGCAACTACAGAGAATCATTCATCAGTGCTAATGCAGCCTCTGCAGCTCAGTGAGTGAATTCTGGAGGTTCTGAGTTTTCTCATTAGGCCTGTCCATATGGTGAGAATGCCACTCCTCCACAGTGTGTTTTTAACATCATCAGTTTGTACAGTAAAATTATGACAAACAGACTTACATTTGGAGTGTTTGTCACAGAGCGCTGCCTCTCTCATGTCACACAGACGCAGAGTTCCTTTGCTGCTGCTGTAGACAAACAGGTTACAGTGATGAGGGTGAAACTCCGCAGCTGTGATCACCTCCGTCAGATCCTCCATGTTGGCAGGTTTAATGTCCACAATGTCTGAGAAAGGGGTTTCGCTCAGGAACACAACAGGGTCAACGATTTATCAAGTACTATGTATTCTATTCAAATTTCAGGTTGTTACTTATCCTACAGACACTTCTGTCTGCTGCCCTCGGGCCGCAGATACAGGACTCTGAGGTGGAAGTGGGAACACTTCAGTAAAAGCTTTGTCCCTTCTGCCATCACTGCTCTCAACAGTCTGTAATCTAGATCCTCAAAAGCATTATGTGTGTGTGTGTTGTCCTGTGTCCATTTGTCCTTACTGTTTGTATCTATGTGATTTCTTTTGACAGTGTCTATGAAAAAGTATTTCCACTTGGGGACAATAAATCCCCAATCCCTATCTATCTAGCTACACATAGACACACTCATTCTCTAATGACATCACCATATAGACAAATGCTTCTTATTAACTAGACATTATCAGGGTTTGTATGAGGAATACATTGCTGTATTGATGATACTCATCGATACAGCATTTTCATCCACAAATGGGACAAGCCCACTAAATACACTATTTTAACAATGGCTCTTATATTAGTAAATGCTGTCTGACTTCACAGTTATATAAATTCACTCATAGCATAGTAAGAAATGTATAATATTTGTGTGCAAAGGCATGTGTCACCGACTATGTAAATTATTGATGGCTGAAATAAACAGAGCAATAAAAATACGTCTTTGGGGGAATCGTCGTGGAAGCCATAATCCAGACATATAAATTGTCATATGATAAATCCTGCATGGGTCATGGGTGAGACTCCAATGTGTTCTCCTACTGAGCGGGATTAAAACTCAGAAAAAAGCCTGCAATATTTATACCGCCTTTGAATTATTCATTAAGTTACATTTTCACTCCTCAAGAATAATATCCCCCTCCCCCAAAGCGACGTGTCCTTGTGCATTTCTTTAGACAACAAAGTGGGATGTAAATGAGTTTGTAGTGTAGGCGTTTGAGTGTGTGGCCAAGGACTGGCTAATGAACATATATATGCATTTATTATGTGTAGGGTTGGGTTTAGGCAAATCTGCTTCCAGTTTTTGTGGGCTCAGCGTTTTTACAGGCTACTATCAACACGAAAAGTCATGTGTGAGTATTTCTATTTATTTGATTTGTAGTAGTGTGAGAAGGTTTTAAATTTTGTATATAAATATATTTTTTGTACAGTTACCTTTCTTTTCACAAAATCTCAGCTCCTAGAAGTAGCTTTGTCACACCTTAATTGTACTTTAGTAGATTTTAACTTATATTATGACTATTACTGAGTACATTTATAGTAAGATCGTTAAGAATTAATACATTAATATTTCATTTCATTCATAGATTTAAGTTTTTTGAAAATACAAAACTTGGAATGATTTCGTTTCCCACCTCATCAATACTAGCAGTTACTCCAGGCTTTAAAATAATCTTTATTTGAATATATATTTTTTGCTTCTACATTATTTGAAGAAACTATTTTCCTTGTTAACTATTTTGACGACTTGCCCTATCTGTATATTAGTATTACTGAGCAGTGCAAAGGATACTGAAGCTGCGGTCAGTGATGTCCAGGTGCCACAGGTTGATCCTCAGGTCGTCTGCGGACATGTAGGTCTCGTAATCCGAGTTCACGGAGATGGAGTTAACGTGGTACGTGTGAGCGTTAGCAAAGACTCTGCGCGGACTCACCTCCACCATCAGGTCCATGGGCTTCAACACAGGCACCTACACACAGCAAGTGTAACGGCATTAAACATTTATTTAGGATTCACTACAGCAAACACATTAACACTGAATGCTAACACACTGTCGGTACATCTTATTAAGGCAGATTTGTTTAAATAATTCAAGACAGTGAATTAATGGCATTAAACATATCCATCTTCATGGAGACAAGCAGGTGGCACCGTCAGGCCACAGCAATTCTTGTTTTCAAAGTATTTTAACTATTAAAAATATCTGTAATTTAATAAATGCAATTCAGATAAGTTGAATGCCATACTGTGGAATATTCTTCATAAAGCAGTAACATCTTCTTGGAGAGAAGCAGATGGCATATCCCAAACCAGAAAAGTTACATAGTGCGCTTTTAAAATGAAGTGTTTCATACAATCTTGAATAATTTAAATATAAAGCTTGTCACATTCACATGTATCATATTGATAAAGGGCCCATATTATGCTATTTTCTGTTCATGTTTCTGTTCATGTTGTTTCCTCATCACAGACATACCTGGAATTGTGTTTTGTTTCGTTCACACGTTTCTTTCAAACAGAAAACACTTTGTTCCACCTTGTGATGTCATGTGGTAAAACAGGAAGTGCTCCACTGTGTTTTAAACTCCATGCACCTTCACTAAAATTCTTTAGATAATTCCAGCCCTGGAATGCCAATCTCTTACTGAACAAAAGGTAAAAGGAGCTGTTAACTTGAAAACTAGCACTACATTTCATCAGAAGGTGGAACAGGGCATTTTGAGCTTTGGAGATATAGACAGACTAATAATAAAGGGTTACTCAAACATGTGTGAATGAAACAAAACACAACTCCAGGTATGTTTTTGAGGAAGTAATAACATTAGCTTAAAAGTCAATTATGTGTAATATAGGACCTTTAATGAGTGAAAATATAATCTTGTATACTCTTGTATGAGTAATTATACCACTAGAAACATTTACATACTCTATAATGTAATACATACATAACCCGGAAGAGAAATTGTAAAATCCAGCTAATCTTTGCCCTTAGCAGATGTTGTTGTGTTGTGTTGTGTTGACTACTGTAAATACCTCCACTTCCCCCACACATGAAGTACCTTTGTGCCAGTGACCCATTTCTACACATGGAAACACATCTGTACCCACTGACCCAGTTATCAGGACCAGTCTATTGTATTTGTGAACAGCTCAGCACATGTACAGTAGGAATAGTACAAAGAGTCATTGCCTGAAGAGATGTGACAGTGGAGATGTCCTTGATACGGCCCTCCTCATCCTTTAGGTTGTATCCCTCTGGCCGCTTGTCTCGCTCACTCACCTTCCACAACTTAATGGTCTTATCTATAAAATAAACAACAATATTAAGCTTACAGATGAGAAATTAGACTACATATATTCAGTGGTGGAACGTAACAAAGTAAAAGTAGTAAAGTACTGTCCTTAAGTACAAATTTTAGGTATCTGTACTTTACTTAAGTCAATTTTAAAGTGGATACTTTTTACTTTTATTTCACTACATTTTAGAGCAGGTATCTGTACTTTTTACTCCACTACATTTTTGAACAGGACTGAAAAGCAAAAATATTTTTTATTACTGTTTGAGACCTGCTGAAAAGACTGAGGGTTTATTTTTAACACGTTCATAGAGCAAATAAAAATATAAAAATAAAAACCGCAGAAAAATACGATTATTTTTGTTGAACAAAATTCAGCTAAAATTTTTATCAAAATCACTACATTTGAAGCTTTATTAGATCTCAAGATCTCTACGAAATACTTACTTTTTACTCTTTAAGTACATTTTTAAATGGGTACTTTAATACTTTTACTTAAGTAGATTTTTTCATGTGGTACTTTAGTAGAGTAGTTTTTCAGTACCTGTACTTTCAGTTCTCCAGTATCTGTACTTTTACTTAAGTAAATAAATTGAGAACTTATTCCACCACTGCATTACATTACTGAATGAATTCATTGTTGTCAACAAGTATAACTGTAAAAAAATTTGGATGAGAATTTACTTTTACAATGTTCAAATCCAGGCTCAAAATGACTCTTTTTTAGTTGTGCATGTGCATTACTTATAACGCTTTGAATGTATTTTTTTTTGTTTTTGTTTTGTTTTGTAGTCTCAAAATGTAATTTAATGCACCTTTCTTATTTTTTATATATATTTTTAAAATGTACTTTATTTCATTCATAAAATATAAAAAGACATCAACAGCGTCATAAAGTCAAACACCCACGAAATGAGTGAAAAGGAGCAGAAAGAAGAGTAATCTGATGTTATCTGCCCCCTTTTCCACCATCACCACCAGATCACCAGCTCTGGACTCACAGGTTATAACAGGGCTGGATATTACCAAAGCATGTTTATATTTAAATCAAGTTGCCAAAAATCATGACAAATTTACATTATATTGCACCTTCTTTTACACAATATCAAAATGGTTACTCTAGAGGTGGACAAAGCACAAGTATAACAAAGAAGACGCTGGTTTCTGCTCAAAATGTGGTGGGCTTTCAGGCAGATATCAGCCAGCCGATATGACAGGTCGTACATTTTTCATACTCTCTATCATAAATAATAAAACACTTAAATAAATCAGTGAGGCTGTGCTCTATAGATTTCCAATAATGCCATAAACTGACAGTAAGACATCATTTCTTCAGCACTCAGGACCTTCGGCACCTCGGAAACCCTTCGATATCAAAACACCACAAGACCTAGTGCTGGAAATTGCACGTTGCTTTACAAAACTACTAAAATGATCTAAACTATAATATATATATAAAACCTAACCTAATATTTTCACAGTATAGAAGTGTCAAGATCCTCCTTCTGCTGTTTTTCCTGTTATCTCCCCCTCCCTTCTGTGTTGTCTGTCTCTCCTCCCACCTGGATGTCGGCTTACCTGATCTGACAGCTGGCACACCTGGATCCAATTCCCCTCCCTAAGAAGCCTTGTTTTTCTGCCACTCCTCGCCAGTTTGTTGTTGATATTACTTCAGTTAGTAGATGCGTTTGGCTCCACAAGACAAGTTAACGTTTTTCAGTGTTTTTGCGCTGCAATTGCTTTGTTCTGTGTCCAGGTGCCTGTGTCATTATTTTTGGAAGCTGTCTGCCTATCTCCTCGCCTCTCTACTTGCCTGCCTGTCTTCCTGCCCAATACCTACCTGCACCTCTGGACCCCCCCATTCCCAGGACTGATACTTACCACATTTATTTGATTACTAGCCTGGACAATAAACGGTTGAACTACTTAACAGTTGTATGTCTTTTGGGTCCAAAGTAAAACCAACACAAGAAGCGAGCTATAAGGGGCTTTACACTGTATTTATTTCATTACTGTTATACTTTACTTGTATATGTGCATTTGAATCTTAATATTATGAGATTTGTGTGACTTTATAATGCATGTACAGGAAGCATACTAGAAATGTATTTTACATGTATAACACAGGGGTGGGAATGTAAGTATTACTTCATCCCGCTCCCTTTCGAGCAAATAGACTTCAGTCCAAAGACATTTTGTATATGTGATACTTTCAAAGTGTATTCATGCATTTTTTTCATTTTTTGAACAATTATGAAAAATTATCCTGGATCAATGCTCAAAATAAATCATCATGAAACTATGACATTTAGCCCATGTTTTGCTGTTGTGTCTGTGTACATATGTTTTGGTCGTACCGTTGGTGGACAGGAGGAAGTGCGCTGCGTTCTGTTGAGGCAGCCATCGGATCTTGTTGATTTTCTCCTCGATTTCCAAACTTTTAAGGTAGTCGAACTCAGGCTCATGGCTCTGAAAGGTGCTGTAGACGTTGTACTCTCCCTGTGAGAAGGGCTCAGTCTTGCTCTGTAAGAAAGAAGACATTTTATTTACTACAACCATGGAAGATAAAGAGAAATGTGTGTATGTCTTATTTAAGGAAGTGCTTAATGATGATCATTTAATATTTATCTGACTCTAAATTTCAACACTGACCAGGTTTGTTACAGTATTTGTGTTCTGTAATATTTGTCGAAGTGTAATATGTTAAAAAGGGTTCATCAAACTTTAACCAAATCTGTATTGTCTTCAGCTTCTGCATTTCAGGGTATTAGGGCAAATAAACCTTATTTCTGTTTTAGGCAAGGCAAGACAAGGCAAGTTTATTTTTTATAGCACAATTCATACACAAAGTAATTCAAAGTGCTTTACAGAAAAAAGTCATTAAAATCACAATACAAACAAATCAAAACATAAATACTCATTATAAAATGAACATTAAAAGAGCAGAGTGCAGAATAAAGACCTTTCAGTCATGTGCACAGCTAAACAGAACTGTTTGGAGCCTGGATTTAAACATTGTAAACAAGTATATTTTTGCATTTTACTGCTGAAATTATCCAGGACTAAACAACACTGGAGCATAGGCTGGCTTGTTACTCTTAGAAGCTGGATCAAAGACAAAATGTTACATGTTATAATATTATAAATTTATAATATAAATGTGGATATATCATGAAATGTTTGTACCTTCTGTAGTTTGCAATTTAAACAATGCCCCACACAACAGTAAGGCACATTTCGCAATCGCTAAATCAACAACAGAGAAATCTACCATCTATATATCTACAGAAAGGCAGAGACTCCATCAAAACCCATACAGAGACTGACTCAGCAAAAGCTTAAATTATCAATCACTCTAAACTGCAGGAAACAGTGGCATATAATAGTGACTTATGTGTTGGGTTTGTGCTTCTACCTCAGGTTCTCTCTGAAAGATGACCACTCGGCCTCCTTTGTCCCCTGTGGCCAGCAGCTCTCCGGTGTGGTTGAACTCGACTGTGGAGATGATATCAGCTGCAGAAACCGAGAGCGGGACATGGGGATAAAGAGAGAAATATGAGGAAAGGGAAAAACAGACACAGAGGCCATTAGCTAATTGACAACACATCATCATTCATCTGTGTAATCTGTTTATGTATGTATGCAAATACATCACCACACCAAGTCAAATGTCAGTGCATTACAGTCTAAGTGGATTTAACATATGCAAATGAATGCACAGAATAAGATTTATTTAAAGAAACAGTGGAGAGTGGAAACAGGCAAGTTCTGTCCCTAGTGAAGGAAATATATATGTATTTGATATTTACACTAGGCATGACTGTTTATGACATTTATATAGCACACTTGTGACACATAAAACTGGCCAGAGCTGGAATTGAACCTTCGAGCAGTGGTGGAAGAAGTACTTCATTTTTTTACTTAGTAGTAAGTAAAAGCACAGATACAGGGGCATAAAGTTTATCCAGTAAAATTAAAAGTATCTCATGAAAAAATCTACTTAAGCAAAAGTATTTAAGTACCTGTTTAAAAATGTATTTACTAAAAAGTAAAAGTATTTCACACAGATTTTGATAAAAGTGTAAATGCAGTGATATTGATTCAAAAATGACAGTAACAATACGAATCAATTTCTTAATTTTTCTGATGAATTTTGAGTATTTATTTGTGTTTGCTCTAAGCCGAAGCTTAAAGTCAAAAACTTTAGTCAAGATGTTACCCACGATTGAGCTAAAAATAACCCCTCAAATCATATGAAAAGTACATTTTACTTTTCAGTCCTGTTCAAAAATGTAGTGGAGTAGAAAGTACAGATACTGCTCTCAAATGTAGTGAAGTAAAAGTAAAAAGTATCCACTGTAAAATGTACTTAAGTAAAGTACAGATACCTAAAAATTCTACTTAAGTACAGTACTTTACTACTTTTACTTTGTTACCTTCCACCACCACCAGGTGTGTGGGCAAAGACTCTGTGCTGTGATTTTGGGCTTATATTAATTGAGAGCTTTAAAAATAATCTTATCTTGACTTGAATGATACAGTAGCTACTTGAACATAATGAACTGTACTCATTACCACTTAGAGTCAGGGATATGAAGGTATGTATGTCTTAGTTTTAATAATGAAAGTCAGAGTATTTACAGTTGTAACACTCCACATAGTTTCACACAAACCAATGATTAAAGGAGTATTTCTTCATTTTAATGCCACAGTTTGTTTAGTGCGTCATCTTCAGAGCAGTTTCACACTTGTAAATACAGCAGACAGTGATGCTGATCACCATGGCGATGACATCAGTGCCTCTCACACTGCATGCATTCATCTTTGTTTTCTCCTACATCACTGTCCACCGCAGAATCACTCATGCAAATCACATTAATAACGGCACTGTTTATTCAAAACAAGAGCCGTCTGAACCTGAGCCATGGGGTTAGTGAATAAAGAGAAGCTGAGATTTCAAGTTCATTTGGCACACATTTACACATTTACACATTTATTACAATATGACAGCAAAACTTGATAAGTGCCCTATCATAGAAAAATCAAATATATGTAATTTATTTGAAATGCACAGTTCTATTCACACATTAAAGATATACTTACATATATTTATTCAAGGTTAACCACTCTCATAGAATTCGACTGCCCCATCACCTCTTGCTTGTATACAGTATAAATTGCATTATTCATGAGTTATTTATTTACAATTTTGTTTTTTGTTACCTATATATCGCTCTCCCTAATATTTCAAAACCTTATCTTAATATAATAATAATCATTCATACCTGTAAGTAATGGCCTGAATGGAATATACGAGCAATTGTAAATTATGCATTTTCTACCCAGGCTGCTACTACGAGCCCAGTTTTGATGAATAGGAACATCGAGCTCCATGGGCATTGGTTGTAATAAAACCAGCGAGCGTAAATCGTGTTTACTGAAAACGTTTCGAGCCTGGAGCCTGGCCCATTTTGTGGTGGCCTTGAGAGAAAATAGATGTTATGATGAAAGGAGGTCGGAACACTCCTCTCCCTCTACATGTAACAATATTTATTATTTTTCTAAGCTGATTTTTTTATCTAAATTTCTCTTCTCTGCTTCATGGTTGTCTCTCTAAATTCATTGGCCTGTGTTATACCTCCCCCATGGTCCAATGCCTCCTAGTTATGTATGCTACTGTGCACGTAGTGGCTGTGATGCGGGTGGAAGAATGGAAAAGATGGGGAGAGAGAGAGGTGGTGGTGGAGGAGGAGGAGGAGGAGGAGGAGGAGGAGGAAGCGGCTGGGGGGGGGGGGGGGGGGGGGGGGTTCCCCGACTCACCTGGGAGGGTGGAGGGGGGAGGGGGGTTTCTCCGGTGAGCCGGGGTTTCCATAGTAACAGGCAGAACCAACCAGTGGCTGTGATACTCATAACAATTTGCCGTATATGGTCGTCAGGAGAAAGGAGGAAGTGGAATTCATCAGTGCAATCCTCACAGGGAGACGTGGCCCAGTAAAATAATTACTCTGCTGCTGTTATGGACACTAACAAACAGCAATGGATATTCTCAATAGAATAATAAGGGAATAAGTAAAAGACTATAGACAGAAACATGTGAAACTGGTGAAATCTATGTAGTAGTAATTGTAATTACGGATCATTAACAAAATATACTTAATTAATAAATGAACAGACAGAGACATTTTGCTAACATGTGCAGTCCATACAGTGGAAGAGCCAAGCTAAGCAAAACCACAGGAGCGGTAAATGGTTTCAGAATGAAATTTAGTGAGCACAATCTATCATTTCTTTTTCATCTGCAGGCATATTCCACTCAATCCATCACCACGACTGTCTCTTTTACTGCATTTAAATGTGGCAAATTATGAAAACAGGAAAACGATAAAACACAATGCTTCTTCTCCCACCAAATGAAATGACCTCTGCTCTATAATATGTGCTGGTTGGATCATAAAGTGGTCATTTAAGCTGCTAAGATGTGGTCAGTCACGGTCTCTCACTATAGAGACAGTGGACCAGTGGACAGTCCATTAGCATGAACAGGCCTGACTCATCACCACACTGTACAAACTGGGGAGCACACTGAGAGAGCGAGTGCGCCTTTCACCCACTCATGTTGTCTCTTCTATGTACATCCAAAAAATACACAAACAAATACGCATGAACTCACTGACACAGAGAAACAGCATAGAAAACTCATAAAAAGAGCCAAATTAACTGTAAACTGCATAATATGGTATGTAAGATTTTTACTGTCCAACCCCCCAGTCACACAATCACATGAACACATTCATACAAGCAAAACGGTAAGGCTTCTGTCCAAGGATACAATAGCAAGAGATGTTGGCTGCGGGGGAAAAATCTATTCAGCATGGAGGGAATGAATAGAGCTGTAAACTGCTTTGGGTTTCTTAAAAGGCATGATATAAATCCAGTGTATTGTTATGTTGTTTGAATGTAAAAAGGTAAAAGTTTCACTACTTCAGTGTGTCCAACAGCAACATCTCTGGATAGAGCTACATGGACTAGAGAGTAGACTCCATATTAATATCAATTTTCTTTTGATATAATTTGAAATCTAATCTAAAAATAAAAAAAAAATCGAAAATGGAAAATGGTAAATGGTCACATTCAAGGCACTCAAAGCACTTTACATCAAGGAACCACTCACCCATTCACACACATATTCATACACCAGTGTACGCAGACACTGGGGACGAGGTGGGTTAAGAGTCTTGCCCAAGGACATAACGACAGCTGTGGGAGCTGGAATCGCACCGCCAAGTTGTGGGTCAGTGGATCTGGCTGCACTACCAAAATCTAAATCTTTTATTTTTATAAACCTCAAATCTGGTCCTGGTTTGAGCTCCGTTTAAACATTCTGATGTAGACTTGGTGTGGTCCTGTTCTATCTAGTCCTGGTTTAGCTCTGAGTCCAAGTTAAATTCCACGTTTAGTCTCAGTTTTAATGTGGTGTTTGCGCAAGTGTGAACGCACTTTAAAATCATGTCCACATTAGCACAGCACCCAATGAGGGGGAATTCCTATTTGTATTAGCAGCCACTACAGGGACACACAGCAGAGCGGCCGTCACACAACCCCAATTATTGCTATCTTAGGTCCGTGTAAACACAGACAATTAGAGTGGAGCCAAAAACACACAGCGCTAAGACCTCCGCATGCGCCGCCACTCAGCAGGAGACAAGTGCTGTTCTGTGGGACCAGCTTGCGCACATTATAAAGATCCAGCTACACAACATTTCCCGGGCCAGTGTGCGGACTCAATTACCCTGTAGAGAAATAAACTGGTTGTAAGGGGGTAGGAAGCAGACTGCCGGAGGGGGACATCAAATTGATCCCTGTCCTGCAGTTATGGAGCTATCTGTAAAAAAAGCGCTCTGTTTGTGTTGTCTGTACATGTGTGTGGGGGAAGGAGTGATTTAAGTACAGCCCAGCAGGACACCTAACCATTTCACCAAACATAAAATGACACATTGACGTAAAAGCCAGTGTGAGACGAGCGCTTCTGGACATAAACAATTAAATTCAGGACATAAAAGCCTCTCCATCTGAAAACAGGGTCGGCTCAAATCTAACAGTAACCATTTGTGAATAAATGCCAATAAAAATCAATTTGATATTTAAACTGATTCAGGGCAATACATGAAAATAAGATTAGGTGCTTAGCTGGTTTAGACTCCTTCCAAGCACTGAGATAAAATTCACTGCAGGAGTTGCTGACATCTCAAATATACTAATCCCTAACACGGAAAGCCTGCACCGTTTCTTAGTTGTCATTTTGTCTGTCAGATCAGGCGTTTATGGGGCATTTGGGAGATTTCAAACCAGCACATTTGTGGTTATTTCCACAATACAACAAGACATTTATTCAGTGGATAAATGTTCTCAGATATAAAGCAATAATAGCTCCATGTATATACCATTTGTGGATGGAGATAGGTACATTTCAATACCTTTAAAAAGCATTTATTGGCAGGCTTGTAACTAATGTTGAAAGTTTAATGCATGTCCTACTTTCTAAATTTGTCTAAGTCTGATCTCATCTGATCAAGGAAGCTAAGCAGGGTTGGACCTGGTAAGTACTTCAATGGGAGTCAACTATACCAGCTAACAGAGTGGGGCATTAGTAGCTATATAACAGATATCTTTCATGTCCTTAGGCTAGACAATGCAACTACACATTATCAGAAGTTTCACAATTATATTAACAATATAAGAATAAGAAATGACTCTTATCAGAAAACAATTAATAAATACATTCATTTGTTTATTTATTTATTTATTGTAACCTCTGGGGTTGTCAAAAATTTATACCAAAACTAGATACTCTCATTTGAAGAAAAAAGGGGAAAAAGTAAGATAAAAACTTAAATTTTTAGAATGGTCTTTATAACAGAACTAATATATCCTAATACATCCTAATATGAAATAAATTACTATTATTATGTGCTGAAAATTACAATGTATTGCCATGGTCAATGTGGTATCAAAAACGGTCCTGAGTATTGAGCCAGTTACATCCTTAAACTCTGGTATAATGGGAATGAAAATAAAACTGATGGAACAAAAATAGAGAAGACAAGAGACAGAATGAAATGTGTGATATTTAAAGCACTCACTTACAAATACACCTGACTCATACAACAGATGCCTTTACAGCAGCTCAAGCCTGTGTGATCCCAGTGGAGTTGTGTGGGTGAATATAGCATTGGGCGATATGGCAAAAAATGTATATCACAATTTTCTTAGAGCCAGATCACGATTTTGATTTTGTCATGATTCATGTACACTTTGTATTTTTCTATTGCCTTTAAGCGGGAGTTAAAGTAAGTCTTCTTCTTCTGAAAGTTCATACTTCACTGTGATTGGTTAAATCCACCTGTCACTCACTCAAAGCCCTACAGAGGATAACCAATTGGTGGTTTTCAGATTATACAATGTGATGATGTCATACTCCGAGATGGGGGGGGCCTGTTTTTCATATTGATTACATTGTACTTTGCAATGAAATAACCAAAAAGTAAATTCACAAATGTTGAACCCAAGACCCAAATGTTAAACTCAAGAACTCACTATATAGCAACAAAAAGCAGCATTTTAGCGATTTTAATTTTAGCTGTCCCCCATGTATTTAAATATTGGCTTATAGAATGGTGTGATATCATCTGAAACCCAGCAACAGGAGATCTAGGTGGGAAAAAGCTTTGTGTTTGAGCAGATAGCGGCAACAAATAGAGAACTAGTCAATTGCGAATTAGCAGATCATAGGGATAAGTTCACCATCTCGCCCAGCCCAAGGTGTATGGATAAAATAGGAGAGAGCACACACCTTCAGTGTAAGAGGCAAACTGCTCGGGCTCCAGAGAAAGGGTAGTGATGTCGGAGCACAGCACCTGGATGGGGCTCAACATCCTGGGGGAGGACTCCAGGGTGGAGAGGGGTGGACGGGATGGGCGGAGCTCTTCAGGCTATAGCCAGGAGCAGCCCTGCAAAAGGAACAAGGATGGAAGGAGGCAGGGTGTAGGGAGGGAGCCAACAGAAAGGGAAAAAGGGAGAGGTCAGGCAGGGAGGATAGGAATGGGGTTAGGGAGTGAGTTACTACATCACCGCATCAGCCATAAGCACTAAGCAAGAAGAGCAAAGATGATGATGTATTGATTATAGTAAAGTGATGTCAATCATAGCCACGGTGCTTGTAAGACATGAAGATAGAGACAGGGAGCAGACTAGATCACGTGTGCAGTGCTGCCTGGAACAAACAATTGAGTTACAATTCATTTTCACCAGCACCACAGCCAGTCATGACCTATACTATGTTCCCAATGGCTGCTAAAAAGCTAGTCTATGGACAGGACTGCATTTTGTAAATTGAACTTGATTAGAAAACAGGTTTACCAACATCTTAAAAGAATATAGCACAATGATAATAAACAGTAATTAATTGAGTTGTTAATTTGAATTTATGCATAACTACAATGAGATATTTCCCTTGTTTTAGTCATTTCCCATGTGGATCAATGTTTGTCTAAGCACTCTGTTTATTTATTTAACTTATTTATATGTCAAATTATGTTATAATGTCACTGGTGCATTCAAATTACTGGTATATTCAAATGTATTTATGACCAGCCGAGCTATCCATAAAGTTGAGGCAGGACAAAGATATCCCTGAGGTCAACAGAAGCAAAGGGGGTTTAAGATGGTGGGGGGGCGCTTTAAGGTGAAGGGAGGTTAAGCGTCTTTCTCCGAGTTAAAGGGCAGGGAAACCCCCATGAGACAGTACAGACAGACATGATGCACACACACACACACACACATATTCATGAAAACTGAACACAAAATGAAACACGCAACACGTCTAAACCCCAGACGAGATGCAGAGACATGACATGAATACAACTCAAGCAAAACAGGCAGGCAGTTAGCAAGCAAATAGATAAAAATGCATATGCCCTTTCACCTTTTAGCACCCCGCTTCCTGCTTTAATGAGCACATAGAGCTACATAATAGTGCATTGGATCAGCCTTTGTAGCCTTGTTGGATAATTGTTTGGCAGGCGCACCTCTTCATCACTGGGCAATGCCGCGTGTTGCATTTGAGTGGAAAGGTGGGGGGATGAGTTGGACGGAGACACTGGGAGGTGCAGGGGGATGGGGTGAGCAGTGGAAATGGTTTTGGATAAAGGAACAGGTTTTATTTTGTGACCTGTCGTCCATGTGTAAGATTACTACTACTACCGTTTGTGTATTTTATTTTATGATTGAAGTTAAAATTATATATAAATTATGTAGTACAGTCTCGTAGAAACTCATCAGCAATTCAAGCTGAATAATTCGCCGTGGACTGGGATCTGTGGAATAATTAATACAGCTATTATTGGTGGGTGTTGACCAGCTGTCAATCATACTAGCTAAGCATGAAAAGCAGCATGTTTATCACTGGCTGTTCCTATGGCAATGGACATAATGGACATTTGGTAATAGAATTTAAGACGGTCATAATCTTTGCTGGAAAATGAAATGAAGTACCTGCGGCCTATATAACCAAATGTGAAATTACTGAATACTAGCAATGCAATTGGTTGAATCCCCACCTACACACGTGTCACCAGTGAGCATGTGTGCCTGGATGAAGGAAATTATATTGCAGAGCCAGATTCAGGAAGCATAATTCTCTTTCTGGGTTGAGATTGGATCACAAATCAGCTTGTAACACATTCATGACCCTCAGATGATAATCCGCTGTTCTGGTCTGAAAGGTGTAGTGAACAATGAGGTGACGCGAGGAAAAGGGATTGAGGGCAAACAGACAGGCACACCATATGAAGCTCAAGCACAGGTGAGATTAGCAGCGTAATTGAGATTAGCAAGAGGCAGCTGCACGACTGTGATCCCACCATTTACAGATGAAGTAGATATACTAGACTAGATAGAAAAATAGATTTAAAAGAGGGATTTGTTTCCCCATGTAGGTTTAATTTATCTTACCTTTGCAATATGTTAATTTAAAAAGACATGATAGTAATATACATGATTTTCTTTTATATAAAACTACCCTGATTTTGTAAACACACAGGCCTATTCAGATGAAAGATCGATTGTTCTTGGTAGTGACAGGAGGGTTGCATAATAGCCGGCTCTGATGTGTGACTTGCTAAATGTATAAGGTAAATGGATTTTTTAAAAAGATTACAAAACACTTGTTTCCTTTTGGTTGGTTTAGTACTTGTTTTGTCTTCAGCTCAGGCCTGTTTGTCAAGCTGCTTATTGGTGATAAGACTGGAAAGCTGTGCTGAGCTGGCTTTCCCTCCCAGACAGCACATAAGCATTTACATTCAACTAACTCTCACGTGAGACATGCATAGAGTCACACCACTATAATCCGGCTACTACGCTATTAATACAGTTTTGTCGTCATAATCTTACCGTCAGTCACATAGTTGTGGTCTGGGAGGAAGCCGCGGTGGTTTAAATTCTCGCTGGAGTCAGTGTCTTCGCCCATCAGAGGGGCCGGTCGGGGTGCCCGGTTTGGGGGGGCAGCGTGGAGGATGTGTTATAGTGGTAGAGAGATAGGTGATAGAGGTAATGGTGGTGGTGGTGGTGGGGATTTCGGCTAAATCTGTGCCCATGCTGCTGCCCGCTGACGCCTCCTCAGCAAAGAGGCGCAGAGCAGGGCATCCTACACCCTTTTGGTTGGGACCAGTCAGGATGGATGGAGACAGCCCCTTGGGAGGGATAGTGGCATTCAGGAGTCCACACCAATTGAGACCTGCAAAGGGATTTTACAAGTCAGTAATGAGGGAGTGGGAAACACATCGCTCACGAGGATAGCACACCTCAGGACCATGCTGCATCTGCTTTGGACAGATATTGGGATTTCTTGTAAAACCAAACAGACCAGAATGATATAGAGTCCTAATCAATAAATTCATGCCATACTGAATATATAGCAATGTTATATATGTGATTGGGGGATGGGGGGAGGAGGGATGTTTTTCATATCTGCAGTGCTGATGTTAAATCCACTTGCACATTCACACACTCACTGACACACTCCAACAGCTCAAAGTCAGTCATACCTGTACGAATCCTTGAGAGATATCGCCACTGTCTTCTGGTGTGTTCCTGTATTTTCCACTACGATGGAGGAAAGGGGGGAGAGCCTGATGGTCCCGCTCGCTGCTGCAGTCTCTGGCGTACGTCTGAGAGGATATTCAGAGGTAGAGAGAGGAGAGAGAGGAGAGAGAGGGAGGGGGAGGGAGTGAGAGAGTCCTACTGCGCTGCTAGCGTTTGTGATGCATTGGAGCAGGTACCGCCTCTTTCCACTGCAGCCAATAGTTATGGAGCTATGATCTGTCTGACCATTGACTGCAGGTGATTAAATATGGGAACCGAGTGGAGATATGAGAACAAGTGGGTGGAAGTGAGAGTGAGGAGAAGTCTTACTCAATGGTGGTTAAATAATAGATAGAGAAACAAGATAGTGAATAATTTTCCATGAAATACTACGCCTACAGATGTGGATGTTTCCCTCAGGTAAACTGGTATAATGGAAGTTTACTTGAGGTTAGCATTTATGTGTACCGGCACTAGCATGGTTAATTACACTTAGATTTATTGCACAGTCCTAAATGTAAAGATTTCTTTCTAATTTTAAAGGTCCTATATTACACAAAATTGACTCTTGTGTGCTTGAGCTTGTGAGCCATGTTCTAATGCTGTTACCTCCTCAAAAACATACCTGGAGTTATGTTTTGTTTCATTCACACATGTTTGAGTAACACTTTATTATTAGTCTGTCTACATCTCCAAAGCTCAAAATGCTCTGTTCCACCTTGTGATGTTACAAAGTGGTAGTTTTCAAGTTAACAGCTCCTTTTACCTTTAGCTCAGTAGAGATGGGAAATTCCAGGGCTGAAATGATCCAAATGATTCTAGTGAATGTGTATGGAGTTTAAAAACATAGTAGAGCACTTCCTGTATTGCCACATGACATCACAAGGTGGTGTTTTCTGTTTGAGGGAAGAACTCAACCTAAATATGCAGGGTTTGTGTGAAACATGTGTGAATGTAACAAAACATATCAGAATATAGCATATGTGTGCCCTTTAACTGAGATCCAGTCATTTCTAATCGTCAATGATCAGCTTGGGTCTTGTTAGTCCAACAAAATATGTGTTTGTTTTTGTTTTTTTTCTCCAAGCCCACTTCCATTGCACCATCACAAATTGTATATTAATATAGGCACATATGTTTGCATTACAGAGCTGCAAGATTAATCACAACCTGAATCAAAATAGCAACATTAATAGTCACAATGAGGAAAATGGAAAGGGTACAGTTATTTATGGATTTCAATTTCCTTTGCAAGTAACACAATATTCTGTCTCCTTCAAGTCTTTTTATGTGTAGAATTTGCAAATATATGTAGTACAAAGCTCCACAAACATGATTCTGAACTGATGGGAAGTTTAACAGTTCTTCCCTCAGTGTTAATTCTCATTATAAGTCAATTGTCCCTAATTTGCACTGCACCATCTCTTTCCTTTATATTGACTGTAATGTTCATCTACTGCTCTACACTCCAGACCAGATCAGAACCAGTTATATTTGACAGTGTTCAGTCAGCACGCAGCAGAGACTGAGGAGATGCCAGGGACAGTTGGTGCCATCTCTGGAGCTGGCCGTCTGCCACCAGGCTTTAAACCCACACTTTACTCTGAGACTCGCGGCACAGTCCTCCCCCACTTAACAGTTATGGGCACAGCTCCATACGCCACCAACCATATCTGCCCCTAGAACTGCTCCCCCCACCAGTGCAACATAACCACAAAACCCCTTAAGCGCCACTGTTCATCCTTTATAGTAACTGCCCCTTATATGAGCTTCATATGAGTTTTTTAGTTTGTGTTTGAAAATCCAGATTTCTTTTTTTTGCATTCAAATCCATGTATTTGTCTTTACCTCTCACCGAAAATCATGGGTGACATAAACATATTTAAGAGCTAAGAGCTATATCTGCTTTTATCTGAGTCATCGCTGATCAATTATTTCAAACAATTATTTTTGAACTGTGTGCAAAGTGAAGAAGCTTAGTATCTTGTTTATATGTTTTAAAAGCTTCTGTAGCTTTGACAAGTGACTGAACTCCAACTCAGAATGAAATTTACTTATGTAATTTCTTTTACCCATGATTGCACTCACAATATCAAATTTGATTAACTGCACAGCCCTATTTTAATATCAAAATGGACCAGGATAATAAGGCTAAAGTTCACTCAAAAACCTTCAATTAACATTTTCTACATATGAAATGTATGTATGAAAAATATACATAACCCGTTTGTTAAAAAACGTGCCACAATCGGCCTATTGGTTTTACCCTTTGTAGCATCTTGCACAGACAAAGGTTACTGATTACTGAAGTGTATCATGTCAGCAGGTGCCATGCATCAACTGTCAGTGGCAGATGGGTGAATCTCTGGGCTGTGAACAAGAATCTAAATCAGGACTGAATTACCATTGAGAATCAAAACGTGTTACCTTTGTGAGAATTATGCGAAAGGAATCGATTTACGATGACCTTCAAATGAACACATGTCAGTTTAAAGTAGGGCTGCATGATTTGGGGGGGAAAAATCAAATTAGGCCTATCACAATTGTGATTAGATTTGAAATATATAAAAAGTTTAAAAAGTAGGATTCTGTTCAGACTGCAAATTGTAAACAACTTCAGAAGCATTAATATTTAAGAGAAGAATGAAATATGAAATGAATGAATTATGCAACTAATACAAGAATTGCATGCTTTTCATAACATGTTTGACAAGGTCTAAACTACAGGTCTATAAAAAGCAAAAAAAAACAAAAAACAAAACAATTTAAACAGTTTTTCACATAGGCTTATTTTAGTGCACTAGAGGCCAACACATTTGCTAAGGAGTCTTGGAATAAACTAGTGTGTAGATGAAGGGATGGGGTCTACTACAGCCTAATCGTTCATCATGTGTCCAATCAGATTCGTGCAGACGCTGTTTGGGACTTGACCTGCTGCATGCCTGACGCTTGTGGTGCGCGGATCCTCTTCAACCCCCACTCCACTGCGCAGACACCGTCACCATAGCAACCAGGGCAGCCCAACAGTGAACGTGCACTTGTCTGAGCACACATAAACAAGACACCTAGAAAAGCCTTGTGGGAATTTTAAATAATGGATGTTCACTATAGCACCTGAATTAAAATTCTCTCTTTTTCATTCTTATTCTAATTTTATCCAGCTGCAGGGTGAATTGGCACATTCTTAAGCTGGATGCCCTTCCAGTCACAACCAAACACAACCCATTTACAACTAGAACAAGATGTTCCCGATTAATCAGCTGAAGTAAATAGGCAACTTGCTCCTCATTGTTTCCTTTCAGTTATGTAAATGCTTGTTTGTATTTATACTTTTCCAACTATAATTGAGCCAGCTGCAGGGTGAATTGGCAGATTTTTAAGCCAGATGCCCTTCCAGTCACAACCAAACACAACACAGTTACAACTAGGCCTAGATGTTCCCAACGAATCAGCTAAAGTAAATAGGCAACTTACTCCTCATTATTTCCTTTCAGTTATGTAAGTGCTTGTTTGTATTTATACTTTTCCAACTATAATTGAATCAGCTGCAGGGTGAATTGGCAGATTTTTAAGCCGGATGCCCTTCCAGTCACAACCAAACACAATTCTGTAACTGGTGCACAAGGGCTAATGAAAACTACATTTGTCAGTGTATTTTGCCTTGCATAGAGTGCACTTACTCCTTATTACATTCCTGGCTTTGCATAATTTTGGGGCCTTGTGACAATAAACTGTGTTCTATTCTGTTATGTTTTGAAATGTGGAAGGTTTACTGTTTCTCAAATTAGTACCCTTTAAGTGCTTAACTAGTGAAAGAATCATTGATCAACTCTTCCTGGTGGACTGCTATAATCACTTTACAAGGGATGGGGGTGCCACACAGTAATGGAAAAATGCATTTAACCACAGTCTCTGGAGAGAGTGGGTCTGTATACATTAACCATGGGACCACACTGAGCCCCTCTTCCCTCTGCAAAGGCACTCAATCTCACAGGTGTGTACTTAAACATACCAGTGACAGAAAATGAAAGTAATTTATCAAATCTATTGTATTTATAAAGATTTTTCAGATATGTTTTGAAATCCTGCAGGCTATGTGTTTGGCTGGACAAAAGGACAGTCACTATATTTTCGGTCCTATAAGTTAGTAGCTGCAGTTGACATATATAGTCACGATAACAAATTTTGAAGCACGGTATATTGCTACAAAGGTATATTGCGATAAATGATAATATTGAAACTACTTTATGTCACTGACACAACAACAACAATGCAAGATAATCCCGCCAAACCATTTTTAAATAAGCAGTATCATTATAAGGCCTGAGCTGCAACACATGCAAAATGAAGCAGTAATTAGCGACAGATGTTACTTATTCACCCCTCTACAGCTCAAATCTTATCATATTACGACAAAAATACCCATGTTCCAGCTTTCATATATTGAACAATAAGTAGATATAGTAATTATGATGACAGGCCTATGCATATATTCAACTGAGAAGACATTTAACCTATATATTCAGCTTATGTTCAGATCAAATCAGTTCCTGTTTAACCGTAATATGTCACATGTCCATGGGATAACGATAAACCATGGTAAGCTTACTTAATGTTGTGCTACTATCGAGTAAACCGTAAATACCAACTGTATACACATAGACAGGCATTACAGTGTGGTCAACTGCTCACTTGTACTTTCTCAGGAAAAGCAGCTTATGGTATAAAGGAGATTACACAAAATATACAAACAGAAGAGACTGCAGAGATTTGTATTCACAGTTATTTTATAGTATGTGCATCCCATTGGTTACAACCCAAAATCTGTCCTGTCCCTGCCTGACCCATTACTGTACTTAAACTGGACACCGCCTGCAGCTTACTTAATTAACTCCACTGCCATTTCCATTCTCATCAATAATAGTTGTATGATCTGATTGACAAACCAAACCATGATACACATTAACTTAACACAAACTATCTTCAAATGCTTTCAAACAAGAGCGCTGGTTGTCTTGTTTATTTTTAATTTTCTAAAAATGACAACTTAGAACTAAAAATAGAAACTAAGCCCCAGGTGGTGGATACAGGTGACCTTTGGGGGGAGGGGGAGGTCAGTGTAGTGCGTCACTGTGGGTAATGTTCAAATTATCCAAAATAAAGCTCGCAAGCCAAAGGAATATAGCGTTTATGATGTACAAAGGGGACTTTAATAATACTCAGGTCTAATAAAATCACCACAAACATACAATGTAAAATAATAAAGGATGAGGAAAATGAGACTAATTAACTGGTGAAATACTAGTTAAACATTTGTACAGAGGCCGATTGAGATAGGCATTTATTAGTATCACTACTATGAGAGAAAGCATTCAAAAGATGGGATGCAGACGAGCAGTTATTTCTTCATCAGTTTTAAGTTGACATTGCCCCCTGGTGGCTAAGAAACAACATTGCAACAACAGTATACAAATTCTTTATTTGCATATGTCACACTGGAGGATTGAAGACAACTTTCAACAATACTGAACACGTTTAAATGATTTGAGAAGAAATCTTAAAGCAAATGGGTCTATTATGTGTTATTAGACAAATGTTCCACTCCATTCTTGATAAACCTACACTTGCAACTTAACTGGAAGTAGTACAAACAACACTGAAACTTTGATACAAATATTTTGTAAAATATTTGAATACGAGTGATAAATGACTGTACCTTAACATTTTTAAATCGTTTTCTACATTGACATACCACAGCAATAATCATTCTCAATATAAATCTACATCAAAACTCCTTAACGCCAAAATGAGTTAAATAAAGCAGATTATATTCTTCTAAGTGATCTACACAACCAGTCAAAAGTCTGGACACACCCTCTCATTCAATGTTTTTTTCTTTATTTTTACTATTTTCTACATTTTATATACACAAAGACAACAAATATATGAAGCAAGATATATGTAATAATGTAGTAAAGAAAAAAACTCTACTAAATGTGTTTTCCACAAAGCAAATGGTGTAAACACAAAGACTAAAATACAAAATATAAAAATATACTAGTTATTTATCTTTTTCCTTGCTATATTTCTATTGCTATATTTGATGTCTTCTGTATAATTATATATATATCAGTAGTAAAAATGAAGAAAAAAAGATCATTATACAGTATCAGAGCCTACTGAGTCTGTTGGAGATGCAGTCCATTGTGAACTCTGTGTTTATGAACTCGCAGGTTGCCCTTGTGTGCGAACCTCTGCCCACATTCGGTGCAAGCAAACGGCCTCTTGCCCAGGTGCACGTCCCTCTGGTGGGCTCGTAGATTTCTGCTGCGGGCAAAACGTCGCCCACACTGGCCACAGCCAAAGGGTCGCTCCCCCGAGTATGTGCAAGTGTGGGTCGTGAGCTCCGAGGGGGTCAGGAATCGCTTCTCACAGAACTGGCACAAGGGCAGCCGGACCTCCGTGTGACAGAGGAGGTGTTGCCGTTGATCTGAAGGGTATGTAAAGGACTTTCCACAGTAAGGGCAGGAGTATGGGCGCCTGTTCACTCCACTGGCTGATGGACGATGGGTTAAAGACTCCATGTTTCGCAGTGCTAATGTATGAAAGTTAGGCTGTGGTCGGTCCCTGGATTCAAATGTTGAACCTTGTTTGGTGTGAGGAGTGAGTCCACCTTCTAATCTTTGAGCTGACCGAGCAATTTGATTACTGGATGTAAGATTTCCAGGATCTTGTTCCAAGAAAGTAGCATAATTGTCTTCTAAACATGTGTCATCAACACCAAATACAGTGTTTTTATTCATTGGACCAGGGCAGTTGAATTCATTTGCCTTAAAGTTTTCCATTGTAGAGTCTTGAGTGGAGCTTAACCCTGGGACCCATCCCTCTGTCTGGCTTGTGTTAGAACATACCTTTGGTAATATGGACAGAAGAGAAGGGGAAAGGGCCTCTTCTGCATTTAGTTGTGCTGAAGTGTGAATACCCTCGTCCCAATCTGGCACTGCAATAACAGAACAATTGCCATTTATGTTAACATTAATATTTAGAAAATGTCAATCAATCAATTACTAGGCTATTACTTTCATCCTTGCACTGAGCCGGCGAGAACAGGTTAATTTGTTGATTCAGTTGAATTTCTGACCCTTGTATTGTAGCAGAGGCCTGGCTTGGTGACCCGTTTTGCTGGAACAAACAGGAAAAATACCAATTTTCTGAGCATCTTTGTCTATGGACTAAAATACAAGATCAAAGTTTAAAAGAAGAGTGCTAGTATAAAGCAACTACACTACTACAAGAAAATAAAAGAAATTACTTCAAGTTTGAATTCACCAGCTTCGAGATCTGGGAACTCCTGGGACTCTTTCTTTATTCCACTTAAGTTCAGACGCAGTCCCTGTTCTTCAGCTGCACAAAAAAATGACAAGAGGACACCAAAAATGATATTTCCAAATGAGGTGCACGTATATTTATCCTACCTGATACTTCCACACTGTCTGGCTCTTGTTTGACGCATAGTCCACGCTCTGATGTTGGCTCATCTGCATCCGAGCTGTTTGTGTTTGTGCCCTTCTCTGCACATTTTCTCTGAACTTTGTTCAGCTCTTCTCGAAGGATGGTGATTTCGTTTGTTTTTTGCAACAGCTCCGCCTGGTGTTGGCTCAGGCTGCTTTCAAAGATCTTCGCTATCTCACGCACTGCATTTGCAAGCAGAGTATCCATGACGGATGCCAATTGTGCATGGAAAACACTTTTAACAATCTCCATTTTGCCTATAGATGAACACAGTCTGGACCACGGTTAAGTTTTAAATATAATCCATGTTAAATTGCATCCGACCCTACGATGCCAGCTTCAACTAAATCGCAACAAAGACATATTTTGAGACATCTAAAGGGCTAAATATTAATTATACACGTTCAGCAGAAACTAATATCAACCTATTTAGTTAATATGTATATCAGATACATAAAAATGTACAGGTTTAAGACATTTGTTTGGTATCCAGTTAAATGCTACAGCTAGGTCCCTGCGATGACCACGGCGCAAAGTCTCGCGAGAAGACAAGTCTCGCAATCACAAATATACCAAACATAGGCACCCATATAAAACATAGAAAGCTGTGGAAATTAAGTTTTATTTGGTTAAAATGGCATGACAGTACTTTAATAATTTTACACAACTTCAAAACCAGGCAGACAGAGCACTACGCATGTTAACTACAAAATACAACCAACATTTAGCTTAAAAATTAGTAAATCTACAACATACAACATCTGACAGCACATCACAGTTACGCCTTTTTTTCAGTTTTCTGAGCATTAGCAGTGGGGCAGTTCAACGTGTGCTCCTTGTACTTGAATTTGTACATAAATCTCTTGGAACACGCACATATTAGGTACTTCTTCATATGCATACCATGGGTGGTTATTCTATGGTGGCTCAGAGCAGATCTGTGAGCAAATGTTTTCGAACATACACCACAACTGTACGGCTTCTCCCCCGTATGTGAATAGTAATGTTCCGCAGCACTGTATTTTGTTGAACAGACCCTCTTACAGATCAAGCATTTAAACCCATCCGAACATCTTCTTATATACCTTTCAGTTAGCGATAAGTCTTTTTCCTGATTGTCATCGTTCTCATCCAAGGGTTTGGTCCAAGATAGTTCTAATGTATTGTCTGTGGAATCCTTGTGCACTTTTGTTGTGTGCACCTTTAGATTCATTTGGCTGGTAAACCTTTTTGAGCAGATTGGACAGACAGCAAAATTACAAGAATGCTTTATAAGTAGTGAACGTGAAGCAAACTTTGTCAGGCATTTTTTACAAGTAAACTCTTTCATAATCCTTCTAACAGGTGATGTGCTTTCTACTGAAGTGTTGCCTTTTTCAGAGACTTGTTTGATACTTGGGCGCTTTCCTCTTTTATTAGGCAGTTGTTTGGATAACTTCATTAATGCGTTGTAATATTTACATCCCACCTTATGTTGCTGAAGAACACTTGGGAAAGGAAAGATTTTTTTGCAGCCTTTGCATTTCTTGTGTGCCCGATCGTGAACACTGAGGCCGAATGCTGTGTCAAAGACCTTAGGACAGAACCTGCAGCGATACTGTTGTCCTGTGGTATTGTCCTGCCTTTTGCGTCCCTTTGTGCGTTTGTGGGTTTTCCGTATTTTTCCTGGCAGGCGCTTTCTTTGTATGGGTAGTTTTACTTCATAGTCGGAGGGTTCTTCTTTAATATTCACAAGCACATCTTTAAATCTGTCTTTTTCCAGAGGACGGATCCTTGGCCGGCCACGCTTGGATGGGACTTTGGGTTCGATTTTTTCATGTAAATCTTTAAATATGTCTTTTTCTAGCGGATGGCTCCTTGGTCGGCCACGCTTTGATTGGCCTTTGGGCTTGATTTTTTCATGTAAATCTGCAAATGTAGCAACATAGAAAAGATTATTGAACAATATTACCGCACATAATACATGTAAATTTAAGATGGTTTCAATTCACCATCATCCACAAGAGATAATAGTGAATTAGAAAATAAAGCTCTTGCAGCATTAATTATCACAACATTTTGAACCGCAAACCTTTATTATCTCTGTTTTGACGTGGTCTAAGCCTTGCTTCTGGGATCTTCAGAAAAGCCTTCAGACACGTAAATATAATGTCAGTATAAGCACATACACGATACACAGTATGTGTATGAAAAACATTAATTACCTCATGCTTTAAGGAAATGGGCCACAGAGGAATAGAAAATTGTTTCAGTCGAACACTTGGGCAAGGAATGTCTTGTTTGACCACATTCTCAGAGCCCAGAGGAACACACCAGTCATCAGGTACTGCACAAGAGCACAAAGGAGATAAATGTAAGAAAATGTTAAATATTGTTATGGAACAAATGTCATTACAAGAAACTAAAACCACTGGCTGGAAGAACAAAAAGACAAAAATAATACAATCTGCAATGGAAATATACCTTCAAAATCAATTTCAGAGTCAGTGGATTTTTCAGGAGGTTCTTCAGACTCTCTTGGAGTTTCATAAATTTGTGTAAAGCTCGTGTCAGTTCTACTTTGCGCTGACATGTCTTTGAGCTTCATTTCAACTCGCTGCAGCTTCACTTTGAGATGAGCGATCTCTTCTCCTTTACGTGCAAGCTCCACCTGATGATCATGTAAGCTATCCTCAAAGATCTGAGAGATCTCCAACACTGCAGTCCTTATCAGGTTCTCCATGGCTGTGGTTAGCTGGAGTCTGCATGCCCTGGACAGATAGTCCGCCATCTTGGACCACAAAAGATGATTTATTCTATAACAAACAAATCTCACATTGAAGTTATAATGGCATATGTGTAGTATGTTAATACCAACAGAGTGTGTGACTGAATGTCAAAAAGTTTACAATTCTGGTCACACATGCAAAACAAATGTAAACAAAACATTAAAAAAAGAATCAACTGGATAAGCTGCTGGGCCACATCTGGTAAATACATTCCTCACACTATAGTGTCAGAATTCTTTTGGGTTACTGCTGCGTTTAGTAGCATCTTATTCAGTCTCCATTGGTTCAAAATGAGAAAATCTTCTATATTAGATATGGTCTAATTAGTGCAACAGGTTAATAGAAATTAATTCTTTTTCAATCACATTAATCGAATTCCACCAAAAAAGTTATTTTGTTGTTATTATTTGATTTGTGTATCTATGATGCTGTGAGTTTGTTTTGGTGTTGCCAAGCAACAAGCCCTGAGAGCTGTGTAACTTTCTCTGAGGTAAGGCACACTAAAATGTTTTTTTTCTTTTGTTTGCTAAATAATGTTTTGCAAATAGTCTATTTCCTTTATAATTAAACTTCTAATGTATTTTCTTTATCTGACAATATTTAAATAAGTTAATCGTAATAAAAATCATACTTTGAGATCAATCATTTTGCTACTTTATCAAGGTCTTTCAACACTGTTACTTTGTTACTGATTTACTTTTAATGTGTGTATTATTCTTTGCCAGAGGACACATGTTGGACCCTTCACACTCAAAGCAGTTTGTGCCATTTGTATTTGTTAAGCATTAAACTGAACCTGGACTGAGCCTGTGTCATCTTTACCGCAACACCCACAACACAGCGCAGAGCCACATCAACAAGGGGTGGACCGGTTACATTAGCATCTGGCATCTACTGCAGCATAATTAATAAACAGAACAGACAGCATGGCGAGAAAAAAGCAAGTCAAAGACTGTTACTTGGACTTTGGGCTGCTGTCATGAGAAAAAGTTCTTGTTATGTAGCGCAAAGAACCCAGGTGCGCGGAGATGCTACTGCGACCAAACACTAAATAAATAACACCAATTTAGAATACGGTACTCACGTTTTGGGAAAGCTGCGGGCTTAAGCTGCACACCTCACACCTCACAACAGTCAGTCAACATCATAACTTTACACTTTAGCTCTTGATCAATAAATGAGGTTGTAAAATTAGACCTCATTGGGCTTAAAAATCAGTCAGTCGTGATCGGCCATCTTTGGCGCGACGGAAAGCGAGGGAAACGCGTGGACGAGACTGGTATGGGGGCAAAAAAAAACAACTCCTAGAGAGGTCTTGGCTACTGCTGCTGTGGCGAATGTGACGGCCATCTTGCAACTGTAGGAAGAGGAACATTCTAAGGAACTAAACTTCAAGTATTTCACAGAATTTAAAGAACTAAAATTAAGTTATTGTTATATTTTTTAGGTTTTACAATGTCATAGAATTCTTGCTGTCTGTTAATACGTACATACACAGACACATGTACATATGAAATGTACATACGTGGTATTAAACCATTTTTCATAGCATACAAATCAAACATAATACATTCTCTCTTTGTAAGCGCGTGATAACTGTATTACAATTCACTAGAACTGAGTGGCAACATGGCACGACAAGACCTCTCTATAATTTATAGATGTTTGTAAGAATGTGCCGTCTGCTAAGTCTAACTACTTCTCAATACCGCCACCTTTTGGAGCAAAATGTTTTCTGGCCCATTGAATGTTTTAACTTGATTTAAAAAATGTACAAAAATGTACAATTCACTGTAGTTCTCATTATCCCCTGTCAAACCAAATTCACATCATTTACACAATATATCTAGAATGCAGTGTGAATGTGAAATAAATAAAACAATACACGCATAAGTTACAGGGTTTGTTTTATTAATTCTAGTCAGTGCAATTTTACCAACAAACTCCAGGTACTTTTCTAGTGCCAATTTCTTATCGCTAAATGTAATTACTGCAATTTAATTTGATGTAGGCTTCGTGAGACATACCCTCAACATGTAATATAAGCAGTATGAATTAACATACAAAACTGGAATGATATTTTCTGTCTTGATTCTTATCTTATCCAAAGGTGGTGTTGTTCCAGGCTACGTTGGCTGCATCCATATCGACAAAGTTGATATAAATCCTAGAAGAGAGAGAAGGAAGGAGTATACATTTGTTAATCAATGTATTCGTGTGTGGTATAATGTGATCATGGACCCAATCACTATTATAGATTACTATAGTTTCAGCATTTGTGGATCCCTCACCTCTCAGGGGCGATCCCCAGGTGTTTCTTGAGCAGCCCACACAGAAGTTTGGAGTATTGCTTGTTTTGGGCACCACTGATTTTTCCAATGCTGTGGAGTGAGCAGAGGGCACAAGGATCTCCTTTGTTTCCAAACATCATCATTTGGTCAGGGTTGACTTGCACAGCGATGTACTGAACAGAATGCAGGACAAATTAAAACCAATTTTAAAACGCACAAAAATAGGCTAATAGTACAACTATTGAGATCACCCAGGAGCATTATTAGAAAAAGAAAAACAAATCTCTCCTCATTATATAGCCTAAATATTATGCAAGAACAGCAGACTAAAAGAAAAAAAAAAAAACACACAGAACTCAAGTCAATTCAACGTTATGCAATAGCGTGCAAAGGATCTTATTTGTTTTAGCAAATCAAGACTAAAATACGAGATAGATTTATTTCTATGTGTAAAACAAACAACACACCACATGAGGACAATACGTAAAATTAAAGTTACGTATGCAAACCAACGCTGTGAGTAATGAGTATAATAGATCACAAGTTAAATAGATGTTAAATATTACATGTTACCTGTACAGGTTTACCCATGGCTTTGGCCAGCTCTTCGGTTGCCTCTGACAGAAATGCGTCTGGCACTTCACTTCTGGCTACATTTGTGTTGACAACAAACATCGGCATGATTCCTGCTTTTGGAGAGTTTTGATTTTACGGAAGAGATGAATGTGATAAATGATACGCCCCTTGTGCTTCGCACCGATTACCCAGGTCTGCTTCTATTGTAAAAGGCAGACCAGGCGCAATATATGTGTATTACTGCCCCCTGCTGTACCTGTATTCTCGGAACAGTTACTCTTTCATTTGGTGGTATTCAGTTCATACACTTACTTTTCTAAAAATCAAATAATACATTGTTGTATTTGATCACACAATTAAGGCTTCAAACTGCACAGTATTAGTGAGAAAAACTGAAAACACTGCTCTTGTGGTAACTGCATTTGTGATTTTTCCTTCTCCCATGAGTAAGAACAAACAGTGAAGCAAACATAAAGCTGTTTTTAATCCTATTTTGAGTTTTTACGCTATAATTTAAATGTAACTGGGCGTAAAAGTGTTCTAAGTATTCAGAATACAGTATTCTGATTGGACCATGTATCGGAATACGTTACAAAATACATTTAAATTCAGGTATTCAGTATTGTGTAACTACATACATTTTCAAAGTATACTTCCCAGCACTGGATATTAATAAGATATGGATGAATGCATATAACTTAATTATACGTAACATGTTTGAGTAGACTTCAATCTTCAATAATAAATAATTGAAGTAATATAAAACTAGTATGAGAAAGGTTGAGATCCTCCACATATCCACGGTTGGGTGGGTTGTGTGGACAAGTCAGCCTGTGAGTGACTAGGCAACTGAGCATGCGCAGAGCTCTCAAGCGCATCCGTGAGCTAAGGGAGGCGAGAAGGAAAACACTGGTGGCTTTGGGGAGAGAGAGCGGAGAAGTTTCCATTGTCGAGGGGACTCTACCTCTTCAAACATCGTGTAGGCTTTTTCTTAGTCTTGTATCATCCATCGGATCGTTGTAGTTTGGGTGCATCTCCGATTTGTCCTTCTAAGCGGTGAGTAATAGTGTTAGCACGGCAGCTAGCTCGACCACTTCCCAACATGAAAGAGGATGTATGGTAGTGTCTCGTCTCCTACTTCAACGCCACTGCCACACGATCAATAATTATAGCCAACTTTGCAGTGTAGGCATGTAGAATTTTGGCAAACAACAATGCAGTCTATGTTTTTGTAAAGTAATGGTCACTATTCGTCTGCTAATCCAGTCAAATTGTTGTATTTTAACGTATTTTAACGCGACTTGCTAGTGTAAATACATGGAGCTGGGGACAATTTGCAAACTAGTATAACTGCACTGGAACTAGCAGTATTCATGATCATAGCACTGGTTTACGAATCTACTAGTATCTGCCCTTCTAAACAAAAACGTGATACTGGATTGCCAAATAAACTGTGCACTTTCCATCTACTGAAATAATAACTCTAACTGTTTTTTGTTTCAGATCTGCTTTTATATGGCTGTAATGAAGATGATGGAGGAAACGGTGACCACCTTTGAGACCCACCTCACTGCGGTGATGGACAGTCTCATCCGGGCATCAGTGTGTGAAATCACCAAACTCTTCCAAGACTCCGTGAACGACTACCTGGTGGAGCTATCGTTAAACAGGAACGAGAATGAGGCTCTAAAACTGAGATTAAAACTGACAGAGAACAAACTTAAAAATGAGCGTAAATATGGGATGAGCTGGGCTGCCCATCGTCGCACCTCTGGGTTGGCAGCTGACGGAGCTACTCGACAAAAACGCAAAGCTGAATTAACCAGTAAGTATTTTGATCAGCCTCGGTAATAGCTGGTGAATCATTTCTATTACACCAGATAAACCAAGCGTTGAAAATAGATTCTCTCCCACATGACCCCAATTATTTAATCCTCATCAGTATAACAAATACAGTTTTATTCACAGTTATTGTTTCCTTGTAAATTAGATTTCTGTTAGGCATTTTATAAACAAAGGTTTCTGATTTTGTTCTCTCTTTTATTGTATTCATTTGGCTAGGAGCCATCTGTCTCCTCCTCATTCTGCTCCCTCTGTCCTTGGCCTCCTGCTACATCAGTGTATCCACTCCTCTGGGCCCTCCCTCCCCCATCTTCTCCCTCCCTTTCTGCTTGGCTCCTCTCTGCTTGGCTCCTCTCCCTCCCCCACTCCCTCCCTCCCTTCCTTCCTGCTTGGCTCCTCTCCCTCCCCCGCGCCCTCCCTCCCTTCTGCTCCTCTCAAATCTCCTCCCAATCACGTTGCACACAGCTCCTACTCCTACTTGCTCCGTAAAATGTCCTCCCTGTCACGTGTTCCAGTCTCAACTCTCCATGTCCTTTCTCCCCTCTTTATCCTTGGTGTCTTTAGGCTCCCTTAGTAAATATCAGTTTGCTCTTTTAAATCAATGAACAATGAAATTTTAATATTGTGTTTTCATCTTTCACCACAGTGATTTTGTTAATTTTAGGTTTCTACGGGTGTAATTTTTAGTTATTGTTTTTACAATGGCAATGATTAAAATTCTTTATTGTCAATGTTCAGGCAGGTAATATTAAAATATATTCCATATGTTTTTAATTAGTGTTTAGATGTAATAAAATGAGAAAATTGTGAGGGGAAAAAAAATCTGAATGGATTTTGTTTTGTGATTTACATTTTTTGTCATATCGCCCAGAACTACATCAAACCTTTATACACTTGAGATACAAGTTTCTTATGCCCTTCTTTCATCTGCTTTTCTCCACAGGAGGCAAGTCAAAAAGGGGCGTTGCAGCAGCCTATGGCAAAAACTGGCCTGGAGGTGTGTGGGAGGCGGGCAGCAGTGGGGGAGGAAGCGGAGGTGCAGTGGTGAGAGCGGGGAACGAGGCCAGGGAGATGTTCCTGGTGCAGCTCCCCGGAGAGGAAGAGGAAGGAGTCGTGCAGGAGGAGGAGGAGGAGGACGAAGGCAGCCTCAGTGGAGAGGGGGAGGAGACAGCTGACATCAAAGGGGAGGTGAGCGCAACACAGGCTTCTCACAGGAGCTGTAGGAGGAGAACATGCCAGAGCAGAACTGCAGTGCCCAGCAACAAGCTCAGTGCAGATGGAATGAAACATATTATTGAATCTGCAGTAGTTTTCAGTCGTGTAACAAAGAAATACACTAAGTTTAAGTCAAAACCAATGCTGATTTTAAATGACAAACATGGCATTGAAAAATATATTGGTCAATGTTGTGTATCTCCAGGCCCTTTCCCTCTTCATTAAATCTAATGAACGTCTCTCCACAGTTGGCTGCAGCAGAGGGTTTTCAGCCTGCCTCCATTCGGCTTATTAAAGAGGCTCTGAAAATGGACCCACCCAAACAGAACCATCACACCTCCCAATGTGAAGGTAACCTTGCTTTTAACTGATTAGATTTAAATGAATAATACTTGCTTACAATGGGTACTTCTTGTGTTTTTAGGAGATGTGTCCAGTCGACCTTTGAACTCTGAACGCTCAGTGGGAGGGATGACGGCAGACGAGCTCAGAGGTTTGGAGTCTGCCCTGAGAGCCGAGAAGAGTCGTGAGCAGGCCGCAATGAAGCCCACTCACATGATTAGTCCTGACTCCAAACACAGCAGCGCGGCCCCCAAATACATTGGGTTAGACGGCCTGGAGCATGAGGAGGAGCTGGACCTCGAGCCGCCCACTCTTCAAAGAGAGGACCAGTTCGGACAGATTCGGGTGAAGGTGGAGCTCGGTGGTGGGGAGGCAGAGGCTGAGGAGGGGGCATCTGGGTGGGTAAGAGAAGTCCACCCCACTGACGTTATGGATGAAGACAGTGAGAGTGAGCAGGGACAGTCAGAGCCTCCTCCGCACCTCTCTGCTCCTGCCAGTGTGGGCGAGTGTGTGGGCGCTGAAAGTGGAACGGGAGATCTGCTTCACTTCTGTCCACATTGTGGAGGCGGCTTTAACTCAGAACATGAGCTGGAGGAACACCCCTGTCCACTAGGTGGCGCTCCTATAGAAAGCCCCTCAGATGAGCACTCTGGCTTCCATTGTGCGTCGTGTGGAAATTCTTTTAACCACGCCTGGGCCCTAAAGACTCATGAGTGTTCCCAAGCTACAGATCGCCCTCATGCCTGTGAGATCTGTGGGAAACGCTTCACACACTCACGCTCTCTAGAGCGCCACCATCTGGTGCACACAGGCGAGCGGCCTCACCGCTGTCCTCAGTGCGGACGCAGCTTCAGTCGCTTAGGAAATTTGGAGCGCCACCAGCGCATCCACACAGGCGAGCGGCCGTACGGGTGCGAAGCATGTGGGAAGAAATTCAGTCGTGTGGAGTATTTAAAAAGGCATCAGCTCATTCACAGCAATGAGAGGCCTACACTCCAGTGCTCAACCTGTGGTCGAGGGTTTGGTGATGTGGAGGAACTGAAAAACCACCAGTGTTTTTAGACAAAAATGT
This sequence comes from Periophthalmodon schlosseri, assembly GCA_000787095.1. Lineage (NCBI taxonomy): Eukaryota > Metazoa > Chordata > Actinopteri > Gobiiformes > Gobiidae > Periophthalmodon > Periophthalmodon schlosseri. The sequence continues at coordinate 37,056 of KN472315.1, read as the reverse complement.
TAAAGAACTTAAACTCATGTGATAGTTGAGGTAGTTTATGAATGTGACAAAAATGTGATGTATATTACAACACCATAATAGTTCACATACATAGATAATGGGGTATCTCCTTTGGTAGAGAATCAGAATTGGTATTTTCTTTTGCTATGCTTTTTCAACTGTGCTTTTGTAAGAAGAATTTTATAGTTTACCCATAACTAGAGACTGTCTGCTTTTTAAAGTAGCACATAATGCTATGGTAAATTCAATAACCATTCAAACATCAGATTTTTTTTTCTAGTCCTAGTTTATCTGTTGTGATTTTTTTTTTTTTTAATAATTGTGCAAACAGTTTGTCGTTTCTGTTCATTTCAGATTGTACAAACATAACTACAAACCTTTGGAGGACACATTACTGTTCTCACTCTTATCTGAGTGTTGGATAAACTTTAGTGTTATGTTAAACATTTTCCAATATGCACTCGGTTGTACTATTTTTATTCATTGTTTTATTTTCTATACAAATTATACCTTTTTCTGGAAGCTGATCAAGGTGTGATATGGACTAATAAATTTGATCTGACATAATTATAGTTGGATTTTTGTATCAATGCAAATAATGAACAAAATGTGATAATTTTGTAGCATTTACTTTTGTTATGTAGTTACATAGACATACAAACTTAATTTGTGACTAACATGGAACAGTGTTGACTTTTATTTGCTTTTGTCTTAAAGCAAGTCTTTGACAGTAGATGTACACAGACACAGGGTGGATGAAAATCACCAGGACTAGTACTGTGAGACCAACGTTGACCTGCAAATGAAGATATAAGTCATACAAACAGTAAGGTCACATATAATAATAATAATAATAATAATAATAATAAGAGATAGACCGGATAGATCGGTTGACCAAAATATCTAGTGAATATTTGGACTTAAGTGTATCGGCTATTGGCCTTAAATATCCAGCACAAGCTGATATTTAGTTTTGGACACAAAGCTTTATATTAACACTTACGAAGAGATAGCGGCACAAAACATGGCTACAGTTTCCTTATAGGTTTGTGGTTAAAAACGGGCTTAAGGGGAGTTTGGAGTAAATTTAAGTTGCATAAATTGGGGGAAATAATCAAAATCGGTCCAACATATCGGCCCAAAAATATCGGCAGAGCTCATCGGCCATCGGATTCTCTGTATTCTAAACAATTGGCATAGGCATCAGCATCAGCCATGAAAAAAGCTATTCGGTTCATCTTTAATAATAATACATTTTAAAGAGCATTCTGAGATGTACTTGCATATAAGGGGTCCCCACTGAGGACGTCCTCCACCAGGATAAAACAGGGGTACTGCAGCAGAGACAGAAGCGCTGACAGACCTTTGATAAGGCCATACACTTTACCAAAGTGACATGACGGGAAACTGATAACAGGAAAACAACTAGGGGTTAAATTCAAACAGAATCATTACAAAGACACTGAGTTTTTTTAAAATACTCATGCACCATCAACTCTCCAATGGTAAATGGCCATTCAAAACACCCAAGGACAAGTTAAAAACATAAAAACACACACACTACAATACAATACAATACAAAACTGGATGACTGTGTGATTGGTTATGTCATGTGGGATTGTCTGAATAGGTCATTTCTGAGTTATGATTTGAAGAGAGGAAGGGAGTTGATGTTGCAGAGGTCAGGTGGGGGTCAGTTTCAGAGCTGGGGAGCAGCGCAGCTGAAGGCCACAAGAGCAGATTTTAAACCACAAAAAACTATTCTAACTCTACAATATTGTAAAAAAAATGCTGTTTATTTATTGCAGCTCATGCAATAAATAAACAGCAGAATGAAACACTTTAGTACTTAGTTTGCATCTGTAATGAGTCATAGAAGTGATTCATTCAACCTTTTATAGCTTAAATCTTGTATAATCGTATTGCCTAAAAATATTCATAAATTCCCCAGTAGTACAAAGAAAAAGTACCCTGGATAAATATTGACCCCAAAAATATATTGTTCCAACTTTCATATATTGAACGATACGTCAATATAGTAATTATCTTGACAGGCCTACCTTCTACTATAACTATTCACAAATACCAAAATGGTACTTGCCGCCAAGGTAAAAGTATATTGTCCAGTAGGTTATGCAGTCTTAAAAAGTATGTCTTTAGAATATATTCAATTAATATTCCACCTGAACAATTCAAACATGTTTACATTCACTCACATGATATGGATGAAGGCTGCATCACTGCCAGTGTAAAAGGCTCTGTTTAAAACCTGCAGGAAAAAGGTGAAGTACTGAAGTGGCAGGACAGGGATCATGGCACAAACCGAAAACAGCACACAGAACAGAGACGTCAGGGTGAGAGAAAGCAACGCAGCTCGCAGTTCTGCCTCGCGATCTCCAAGCCCTACACAAAAGATACACTGATGTTAAAAGGGGGCAGTATTCAGGTAGAAGGTCCAAAACCTTTTCTCCATTCAGATTAAGTTTTGCCAAAAATATTCCACAAAATGGCCTAAAACTTGAGAATCTCCAAGCACATAACTCAGAAGTATTGGTGCAATAAAAACGCCTATAATTGAGTGAATGAAAGATAGGTTTATACCATACAGTGAAACATTCCAAGCAAAGCAAAAACACTTTAAAGCAGGTGACTGACCCTCCGCCAGAAAAGTTACATAGTGGACCTTTAGTCACCATTTTGTTCTATATAAAGTAAGACGACTTTACCAGCAGTTTTTAGCTTGGCCCGGTGTCTGTCCATTATGAGGCCGTTCCAGGGAGCGCACAGGACACCACACAACTGAGTGACAGCAAACGCATTGCTGTATCGGCTCACTGCAACAAGTAAACAGCAGTAAAACATAGAAATTAAAGGGTCATGTGGTAATACAGTAAATGCTCCACTGTGTTTTTAAACATCATACACCTTCACTGGAATCATTTGGATAATTTAAGACCTGGAATTGCCAATCTCTACTGAACTAAACCGTACTTGAAAATACCAACTACATGACATCACAAGGTGGAACAGAGCATTTTGAGCTTTGGAGATGTAGACATACTAATAATAAAGGGTTACTCAGACATGTGTGAATGACACAAAACACAACTCCAAATATGTTTTTGTTGAGATTACAACATTATAAACATGGCTTAAAGCTCTCTAGAGTCAATTTTGCGTAATATAGGATCTTTAAGTATACAAGTATAGAAATTTATGTAGTGCTTCATACCGACTGACTGGTCCTCTCCACTGAGCCTCTGCAGCATGGGGTTAAGTGTGCCAATGAACAGATAATGCCTCAGCTGTATCACAGACAACCAAAGCAAGTGCCAAAAAAAGAAACTGGACCACAGACACTCACAGAAACTCAGCTCTGAGAATAAATAAATAACAGAAAAAGCATCTATGTAGAATTATAAGTTTTAAATATTTTATCATTTCACTGCACATACCTTCGTTCAAAGATGTGTTATCCTCAGCTGAAGTTTCATTCAGTATTGTGTGGGAATTATTGTTTGCTTCCATTCGTCCCAACATTAGAGGGTTTGATTTACAACAAACTATTCTGGTAAAAGAAATAAGGCCATATTAGCAGTTGTTATAATATACTGTTAAATCATAGAGGGGCGGTCTCCAGTTCATAAAGACCATGCGTGCAGTTTGGATGTGTGTGATGTCAGCACTGAATAAAAGAAAGTTGATGCTTTATTACCCATAGGTGTAGTGTTCAGGCAGTGGATGTGGGATTCTCTTCAGGGGTAGAAGGAATAGAGTCCTGAACACCAGAAAGATGCTGCAGGCCGACAGGAACAAGAAGGAGGAGTGGAGCGGGACCCCTGCTTCATGTAACAACTACAACAACAAACAGGATCAAACTGAGGAGCTTTGAATACTATGACTCAGTACTGTCTCACAAGGGCTGCACTCTTAATCACATTTTAATCAAGATCAGTGGTGGAAGATAACAAAGTAAAAGTAATAAAGTACTGTACTTAAGTAAAATACAGATACTTAAATTTTACTTAAGTACTTTTTAAAGTGGATACTTTTTGCTTTTACTTAAAAGTATTTTTTTTATTGTTAGACCTGCTGAAAAGGCTGAGGGTTTATTTTTAACATGCTCATAATTTGAGTAAACAAAAATAGCTAAAAAAAAAAAAAAAAGACTAATTCAAGACTGTTTTTGTTGAACAAAATTAGGTACAAATCTGTATCAAAATCACTACATTTGAAGCCTTATAACCTCAAAATATGCACAAATACGTACTACTATAATACTACATTTTTAAACATACACTTTTTTTATGTGATACTTTTACTTGAGTATTCTTTTGCTCCACTATCTGTACTTTTACTTAACAAAACTAAGTGCTTCTTCCACCACTGATCAAGAGTCATTTCAAATAGTCAGTGATATACTTGGGTCTTTTTAATCAAGGTCTATAGATTATGTTCAGGACATTGAAATTGAAACACATTTTTTTTTTAGTTAAAAACAAAAGACAAAATAAAAATGTAGATCGCTCAATATTTTATCATCATATTGCCCATCCCTAGGTCTCACCTTAATAACCAGGAAGAGCAGGGAGGAGGACCCAAAAGCTCCAGTGTAGACCGTGATGACGGTGGAGCGCCGTGCACCAAACAGGTTCCCCACCTTCACAAAAACACACACACCATTATATGTTACACGGTCACATATAAAACACATTAATATTACATTATTTACAATACAATGGCACATTTCATACTCCTTAGTAGGCTACGTGTCTTTGTTTTGTGCATTTTAGTTTTTAGTTAGTATTGGATTATAAGAACAGCCTCTCACCTGCAGGTTGGTCATGAGGTACATCCTGCCTGCGACCCCCATCAGGGACAGAGCAGGGAAGAGCAGCACTGACAGGGCTGAGAGAGAAAATATTATTCATTTTATATTTAATATAATCCTTCTCAAATAGTTTTTACCTGGTGTTGAGAAGGCCACCATCAATGTCCCCGAAGTGAAGATGCATCTAATAAGAAGAACACTTCATTCAGCATTATCTCATTCAGAATACCGGTTTCATGTCTAAAAATGACTGAATGCAACAGAGACATAATAACTGACATAATCTCAGATTGATCTCAGATTCTCAGGTGTCACATTTCATGACTCCTTTCTGTTAAGCATCTGTAATTAAAGGCCAGAATTAGGCTACTGATGTAGGTGAGTGGACTTACATTGCACAGAGCCGTGCGACTGCCGTGCCCACCCAGTCAAAGAGGACCCCACTGGGAAAGGACAGAAAGTTTGATGCAAAAGACGTGACGGTGAACACAAGAGAAAAGTGCTCATCTTGTTTACTGCACTCTGCCAGAGACAATATATTTAAAAGTAGACAATATTTGTTGAACCCAATGATATGATTGTAAACTCACCCAATGCATGTGTGTTGTTGACTCCAGTAGAGCTGAAGTTCAGTCTCTCACTGGCTTCTGTCCTGTTCGGTCCCGTGGCTCTGACCGCTGTGCCGTTCACACACAATGAGCTAAAGTATCCTTCGCTCCGGAGGATGATGACGAGAGAGGCCCATCCGAACACGGCTCCTGCGAAACACAGACACTCCAGCAGGCCCGTGGTGAAGGTCAGCCACCTGCGCACGCCCGAGCTGCTCCCCTCACACGACATGGTCCTCAGAGCTACTGACGAGGGCCACTGGAAAACATCAGCCCATATACATTTTTTCAACAGCTTCAAAACCTGCTAAAATGGGAAATTGCTTACCTGTATGGCACCCTAAAGAAACACTATGCCTCTCTACCCTTCTTTTATTTACTTCCTACTTTTTTTTTTACTTGGGCCAAGCCATGAAGTATAGCATTTAAGAATATGTATTTTTTAACTAATGGTAAATTCAGAATATATTTTTTTTAACCTAAAACCATGCCTTTCTCATTGGTACTTTGTTTGCAGGTGTTCTTTCCTTCACATGGAGAGTTAAATCTTCAATCAAATAAATTTTATGATTTTATTCTATTAAAATGATTAATAAAATGACATTGATTTTTGATATTTTCTAGCTATGCAGTTTCTTTAAAAACACAGTTCTTCCTCTGTCACTGAGCTGATGTGTCAGATCCAGACCTAAGTGACTAATTGGTGCCAGCTGTGCATTAGAGCAGCATTTAAAAATACAAGCTGAGTTAAAGCAGCTGTTTGCCTTTTACTGATTTGGTGCAATGTAGTAGCCAGAACATGGCTCACAGCTGAGATGCACACTACAAAAATGAAGTGTGCATGTAGTAAACATTTATCAAAGGGTCATTATTTGTTGTTTAGCTGTGCATATGACTAAGAGGTTCTGTTCAGCTGTGAATATGACTGGCAGTTCTTCTGGCAGTTATTCTGCACTCTCCTCTTTAATGTTAATTTTATGATACTAATGTTATGTTTTGATTTGTTTGTATTGTGATTTTAATGTCACTAAATCACTTTGAATTACTTTGTGTACAAACTGTGCTATACAAATAAACTTGCCTTGTGTCATTTGTGTAGGCCGATAGTAGCCTTTTACACATATAATTCACTTGGTAAATTACAAAACACTTCCATGTCTAAAGAGTTATTGTTGTTAAAATTAAACCAAGTTACTGTTGCACCTCCGAAATGAACGACTCGGTTTGGTTACATCAAGCATTTTTTTTTTTATTTTCTGCCTTTTTATGCACACACACACACACCAATGCGCTCTGTTCCCACATGCCCTTGCTATATAGGTACAATGAAATGATAAAATAAAATTAATTACTCATCAAATTAAACAGTTTTTAGTTATTTCAATGAAATATACATTTTGAAATCAATTGTCTAATGAATTTTAGAACAGCATTTTTGTATTATCAGCTTTCAGGGCGTTGCATTACATTACTTAGTGAATACAAAACATTTAGCCACAAATTTTACAGTGAAAGTACACTAGTAAGCCATACCACTGCCAAATAAAAATGATGGTGATTTCAAACATGAGAGTAAAAATTGTGGGTGCCAGATATACATTCCAAATACCTTACTACCTTCTCTCCCATGTGGCATGTTCACTACTGTTCCTACCTACTTCAGATAATGGCCACAAAACTTTACACTGATCACTGTAAACTGGGAGCACCCCATGAGTGCAGCAGATTTTAAGCTATTTCCTGCACTATTTCAAGAAGGTCATTTGGTGCAGTCGTTGTAGGGGTCGTTGTGGGGGTTGTTGTAGCTTGCGGCTGATGCTGGTGTGCAGTTGTTGTAGGAGTTGTTGTAGGGGTTGTTGTAGGGGTCATCGTAGGGGTTGTTGTAGTGGTTGCTGTAGCTTGCGGCTGATGCTGGTGTGCAGTTGTTGTAGGAGTTGTTGTAGGGGTTGTTGTAGGGGTCATCGTAGGGGTTGTTGTAGTGGTTGCTGTAGCTTGCGGCTGATGCTGGTGTGCAGTTGTTGTAGGAGTTGTTGTAGGGGTTGTTGTAGGGGTCATCGTAGGGGTTGTTGTAGTGGTTGCTGTAGCTTGCGGCTGATGCTGGTGTGCAGTTGTTTTAGGGGTTGTTGTAGGGGTTGGTGTAGGAGTTGGTGTAGGGGTTGGTGTAGGGGTCATTGTGGGGGTTGTTGTAGCTTGCTGCTGACACTGGTCTTGAAACAGACTAATGGGCGTGCCTAGTCTTTGTGTCAGAACCTTCTCCAGTTCCTCTAAGGACATGCGCCTCACATCATAGCCCATCTTTGAGCGGTTCCTCTGGGCTTTTATGGGCACAATCTCCTGGTCACTGTGGCAGTTGTTCCTCCCCACTGCTGCATATGTTGGGAAATGTGTTTGGTCAGAGACACTGTGATTGTAAGATGGACAACAGTAGGCTGACCACATGTATTCTGGGATTAAAACTCTATTATTAACCCAGCGTTGAGTATTTTTATAAGGCAGTGCCCCTGTAATCACATACATTGGACCAGTACAACCTCTCTTAAATCGTCTTAATACTTCTTGTTCCAGTTGACTCCATGGGCCAGAGTTGGAGTCTTTCTGCTGAGGCACTATATTGGTCAAAGTGAAAGTGGCCATGCGACTAGTTTTGGTCTCCTGGTGCATGCTGGGATTTAGATGCCCTTTGGTATAGTTGGAGTATTTGTAGTCTTGTTGCACAGCCTGGCTCTCTATAATGTTGTTGTCCATCGTTGTATAGGGGAGAGGCTGCATCTCAGGGTCAGCACGGGAGAACACCAACTGGAAACAGAATAATTTAATTAAGAAATAACTTTGTAGATTAAACAGAAAAGAAATTGTTCAAGCAAACTTTCTTTCTATACTGGATTATGAAGATATAATATACATGCAGACTTCAGCCTCTACTTCCTCTAAAACCTTTACACACAATATGTTGCAATAGAATAATAGCCACAGAGAGGAGAAATATAGGAGAGAGGACCTGCATAGAAACAGCAAAATAAAGAACACATGCTGGATACTCATAGTCATGTTTACGATATGACCATCTGTGTGTACAATAAGAGGTGGGTACCCACTAAGACTAACAGCTATATTAATCTAAATAACAGGGAAAATACATTAAATACATCCAATTAATCATTGTACATATACAATAAGGAAGGACACCGCTTGAGCAGATTTTTTCTGTAGAGGAAGACAGATATGTCCTTGTCCTTATAGGGGACTACTTGACAGACTGTGAGAATATCTCTTTCTTGTTGAACTTTGATACAGGAACTTTACATACAAATTCTCATGATTGCTTACGTGTAGAAACTGGCCACACTACAACTGAAATGGGGGAAAAAATCTTTTGGTTTTGCTTTCCAAAAATGGAATACATTTCAAGGACAAGCAAATCTGGATACACTGGTGCCACTAATGCACTTTAATAATCTGGTGATAAACATTTATACTCACACCTGCTCCTGCTTTTAATGTTTTAAATGGACCTATACAGTTATTTATTTTGTTTAGCTTTTTTTGTTTGTATTATGGTGTGTATGGTTATGACTAAACAAAAGCATAATGAAATCTTTCTTAGACCACAGAATGTAGTTAGCAATATGTATCCAAGTGAAGTTGTACTACAAATTTGAGAGTGGGGCATGTAAAGGATTGCAGACCTCAGATTAGCCAGACTGAGATGGTTGGCTGTGGCTTTAACCTACATATTTTTCATCTAGAGAAACTGAGAAACCCTGACTGATTTTGTTTTAAGTTGCATTACAAATTAGTCTTACGATTAGGGTGACCAGGCATCCCTATTGACCCGGGACAGTCCCAGTTTTGAGCCCCGTGTCCCCTGTCCCAGCAGGTTTATCCAAAACCAGTGATTTGTCCTAATTTTATTCAAGAAATGTTCCAGGCATCCCTATTTTTGACCAACTGGATCCCCGGAAACAGTAAAGGGGGGAATATATTGTCTATGTATATGTGTTTAGCTAAAATACAGAACACAAGAACAGAAGTCCCTGAGATTATACAGGGTATCCATAAAGTCTCTTTACAATTTAAAATTTTAATTACAAAGGCAAATTGATCAAATAGGCCTATATTAATTAGATTTGTTCTATTAAACTCAGTGGTTATGAAAGTTTTTAATTACATTATGTGCAATCGAATTATTGATCCATTTTTCTTCCACGATAGATCAGTTACTGCAGATGTCGACCTTGACCTTTTCATTGAATATGTGGCACCACAACTGCAGCACCTCCAACCAGCCATCATAGCAAGAAATGCAGTCCCGTTTTAATGTGCTTCATGTGACTGATGGTGCACATTGGTATAGATGTGTATTAATGAGGTAAAAAACTTTGGAAACCACTGAGTACAATAGAACAAGTCTGATTAAGATATCTTATCAATTGCCTTTGTAATATTTTTTTTTAATTGTAAAGAAACTTTATGGACACCCCGTTTACTGACCCACAAGTGCATTGAGAATGCCAACCCAATCGGGTGTGTCCCAGTTTTGAAAATCTGGTCACCCTAGTTACGATACTAAAATTTCAAACTTGATTTGATACCAAGAAAAAGTCTTGATAATCAGTTTCTATAGGCCTACCACAATAATGATAAAAACACAATTTTCCTAGACAATAGAATGCAAAGTCAAATTCAAAAATTATACTTGTAGTTTCTTTTCTTTTTTTTTTTTTTACCAATTAGTATCTGGGAATCAATATTTTTGGACAACTCTATTACATATATAAACAAACCTGCAATATATGGAATAAATACTATAGCAGCGTTTCCATTGTATTTGCAACAAATCTCAGAAGAATAAATACCTTACCAAACATAATAGTTCCCATACTGACCTGTGGTTCATACATCCATGCTGCATTTGGTCTTTTTCCATTTGCAGGTCTGAGGATGTAGGCGGAGAACAGTGGCACCCGGTGGGCTTTGTGATACAAAGTGGCAAAGTGGTACTGGTTTCTGAAGCGCTGACATATCGGCTGGAGGGCCTCTCCAACAAAACCCTGTGGTGGCGTCCCTCTGTAAAAGAAATCAAGGCATTTGGAAAAGTCCTGGCTCAGTTCTGCTTGCACCAAAACTGTAGAGCAGTGCAATAGAACTAGGGTCCAAAGAGAGAAGGGCATTACTACGACAAAAGACATTACGCACAGGGCACCATCACTGACTGACTGAACAAGTTACAATGGTTGTAAATGTCCTGTCAGTCTCAGCTCTGGGGGCAAGCAAAACCAAAACTTCCTCTGTAGGAGGTTAAATGAAAAATGCTTAGGTTCACTGTCTCATTTCCTTTTACAGTCAACAGAGCGTCAAACAAATGGGCCGTAGTTTTCATCTTTTGGGGTACACACATTTCTTGGTAACCTTTTAAACAGAAACTTTACAGAAATATTTTTCATTTCCAACAATAAGGGCGCAAGGATGCGGTGTGACATTGTACAGTAGATATATTTTTAAATTATTTTTTTTATAACATTGCTAAGGAATCCATATGTAACTTACCGAAATACAAGTTGCAGTTAGTGATGGGACTTTCGGCTCTTTTATGGGATCCGAATCTTTTGAATCCGTTCATTTAGAGCCGTTCAAAAGACAGTCTCTTATACAATGTATTAATATGACAGAAGCCAATGTGAGAACTCATTTTAACAACAAACTAATCACAGAGAGAAACGACCAATGGTCCAAACTGAGAGTGGGAGTATGTTTACCCTTTCAATTATGCATATGGTCCAAACTGAGAGTGGGAGTATGTTTACCCTTTCAAATTATGCATAATAAAAATACAACTTTGCACTACAATAATAATAATTTAAAAACTAACTGTTAATATGATGCCAAATATGTTTTTTGTGCACAAAGCTCTCACTCGTGTCGCCTGCTCTGCTTCTGTGCTGATTCTTGTGTCAGTTCAGTGTTAATCAGCGTAAAAATGCATATAAATTAGAAAGAAAAAATTCGGCTCTTTTAAAAAAATGAGATCCGGATCCAATTGTTCACATTAAGGAACCGTTCCAAAGAGCCGAATCGTTCACGAACGTCACATCACTAGTCGCAGCACATCACATTTTTTAAATAGTGGGCCTAGACATGAACAAACACAAAAGATTCTCCGATAAGTGCCTGTTGTGGGTGTTCTTTCACTTGCGCATTAAAACATGAATAAATAAATCCTCAGACACTTGGCAGTTCACTTTGAGTCACTCCCTCGCTCTCTCTCACTACAGATGTTCCTGTAAAATCCAGACGCAGCAGCTGCAGGCTATGTCAGCGAGTCTCTATTATGGACTTCATGTAAACAGTTTTAGGCATTTGTGATTTTGAAATTAAGCAAGTGACTGAGCTTAATGTGGCAACAAAACTGATACTTTCCAGATAGGATATTTGTTTTGTGTTACTTGTGTGCAGATTAGACTAGACTCTGGTCACTAGAGACTAGTACTTGGCTATATATTGTGTTACTTGTAATTACTTGTATATTTTGCAGTATGTCTACAGTTCTATTCCCATGTCATTTCGTAGAAAACCAGTTTTGGCCCCAGTGCGTATAAGGTCTGCCTCTGCTTGTAGCTACACGCCTCCAGTCTTTTCCGCACCGACACAGACCACGCCCTCCCGCTCTCTTACTGCTGACAGTGGCAGACTTCTCAAACCTGAGTCACTTTTCGTTTTTCGAGACTATGTTCGCTACTGAGAATGGCGGAGGCCAGCGCGCTTGAAGAGCTCCAGTCCGAGCTCACCTGCCCCGTGTGTCTGGAGCTGTTTCGCGACCCAGTCATCCTCGAGTGCGGCCACCACTTCTGTCAGAAGTGCATCATCCAGTGCTGGGAGGTCAAAGCTGAAGAACTGTCCAACTGCCCCAAGTGTCGAAAAGCCTGTGCCCGCAAACTTCGTCCCAACTCTCTGCTGTGCAACGTCGTGGACAGTGTGCGCCGTGCGCGCGTCATGGACAGCTCTGCTGTGCTAACGGCCTGGGACACGGAAGACGCACTTGAATACCCCGAAGAGCGCGAGGTCGGCTCCAGTATGAGCAGTGTGGCCTCGTCCATCTCTCATTGGCCCCGGATGTGCTCGGACTTGTGTGAGGAACACGAGGAGAAGCTGAAGCTGTACTGTGAGGATGACCAACTGCCCATCTGTCTGGTGTGTGGTATGTCCCGGGACCACAAGACCCACAATGTCATCCCCATCAACGAGGCGTTTGAAAACTACAGGGTACAGTCTTTGAAACTCTCATCAATAACTGATTAATACCTTACATTTAGTATCACTGCATAAATACAGTGCATGTCTCTAACTCATGCCACATCACAAACTCATCTGGCATCTTGTAAGGAGATAAACTATTTACCATTGCAAGCATAATTCTACATGATTTTGTTCTGTTCATCTGTCTAGTTTAACAGGCTCGTACTAGAACAAGAGAAGGACATTTAGTTTCAGTTTTAGGGAATGTCTTCACTCAGCAGATATGAACTCTTTTCACTCTGTTTCCCCCAAACCTGCCAAAAGTTCAAGAGTTGTTTTTAAGCAAAAAAGTATTAGTTGTTGCCATCTGGCGCCTCTCACTCCTGTCTTAGGGCACTGGTCTATGTGGTGCCTATAGACACTGTTTAACAGGAATGCAGCAGAGCAGTGCAACTCTTTTAACTCTGTTGACCCTCCATGTTTGAACGTTTTACTGGTGCTAAATTCCTGATTTGTTTGAATTTGTAGGTCACATGGTTTGGTTGGAGGCAGAGCATCATATGAATCCTGTTTAACACTGTTGTTTTTCAGAGCAAGGAGCCAATCAGATCATGTCTTGAGTTGACATCAGTGACAGCACTTGTTAATGTGTTTCATATGACTCTCCAGGACAAACTGTCAGTCGCCCTTCAGCGGGTGCAG